>VMDO01010408.1:0-31990 GCA_007922755.1 Pedetes capensis
TGTGGCATCCGATCCCGTCAGATCTCGGAAGCTAAGCAGGGTCGGGCCTGGTTAGTACCTGGATGGGAGACCGCCTGGGAACACCAGGTGCTGCAGGCTTGGGAGAAGGACCTGGCAACCCCCTCCCAAAAATCAATCTGCCATTGAAAACCCTATGCACAGCAGAGAAGCACTGACAATAGTGTTTCCCCTGTTGTACGGAGGGTTGCTATGAGTTGGATACTAGCAACTAAAAGCAACTAAAAGTTCACAAAGTTCCCTTCCTTAAGAAAAGTCCAATTCTTCAGAAAAAAATAAACATAGATGGCAACACTAATAAGGAACTGATCAATTGGTCTTTATGCAGAAACAAAGGAGTAACTGCCCCTTCAATTTTATTGGGCCAACACACAGGTACCCTCTAAGTGAGGACCAATCAGCCGAAGTCAACCTAGGTAGTACAGCCCAGAGGAAGAAACTACAAAGTCCCTAGATAACTGTTCCACTTAGGCTATCTCTTGGTATACCATCCATCCTATGGAGGCTTTTCTTCTCTATCCCTTTAAATAAAACATCTTTGTTCTCATTTGCTTTTGTGTGAACGTTATTCCTGGGCAGCAAGGCCAGGAGCCCAGCACCTGGCAACTCCAGCTCTGGCAACACAAAGAGTACTGATTCAATCTAACTAGTGCAAATAATGTTGGGAAAACAACAAAACACCAGTAAAAAAGGAAGCATTGTAAAAAGAAAACTCAAAATCAGATGACATTATAATAGATGATGTTACTCACTGTAAAAATGAACAACTTCATTAATGTCAACCAGTAAGTAAGGAAATGTTGTTGTTGTTGTTGTTGTTAAGTGCCATTGAGTTGGTATCTGACTCATAGCAACTCTATGTATAACAGGTGAAACACTATTGTTAGTGCTTCTCCTCTATACATAGGGTTTTCAATGGCAGATTGTTTTCTGGGAGTGGGTTTCTGGGTCCTTCTCCCAAGTCTATAGCACCTGATGTTCCCAGGTGGTCTCCCATTCAAATACTAACCAGGCTTGACCCTGGTTAGCTTCCAAAATCTGATGGGATTGGATGCCACGGTGGTACGCCTGCAGGCAAGTAACGAAATAAGCACTCTCAAATTCTGCTGAAGGGAAGCAAATTGCCAAAAATAGTTTTAAGGTTTTATGGAAATAAAAATTGCAATCTTCAGAAGGAAGTTATAGTAGTCATAAGCATTTATATACCTAACACTATGCTGGCAAATTCAAGGCAAAATCTAATAGAAATATGGGGAATTGAAAAAATTCATAATCCTAATGCAAGACCTTCAAAAATGGGTTGTTTTTGTTAGGTCCCATCGGTCATGTCCCACTCATAGCAACCCTTACAGAGTTTTCAACGGCTGATTGTTTCAGGATTGCTTGGAGAGTAGATTGCCATGTCTTTCTCCCATTCTATGGTGCTCAGGCTCAAACCCAGGACATCAGAGCCTGCAGAGTGGTGCTCTACCAATTGAGCCAGACCTCAGCCCCTCAAAAATTGGTAGGTCAGATAAATCACAAAAAGTTTGGTCTAATGGCTTGTTAACATAAAACATCATTCCTTAAATAATGCTAGCTTTCCTTAAAGGTAAATTTGTCAGTATCTACTAGACTTTAAATTGTGTAAACCTTTTTACCCAGTATTTCCATTTCTTGGTATATATTGAAGAGAAACAGTGTTACAATGAAACATTAGTAAGGATACAGGTAAATAAATAGTAATAATATATTTTAGAATCATATGAATAATTACAAAGAATGAAGATTAAAATGTACATGAATTATTAAAGATATTTTGAATAAAAATAATTTCAGAACTGTGTGCTGTGGCTAGGTTTGTTTGGTGCTGTCAAGTTGGGTCTGACTCATAGTGACCTTACAATTGTGTAAGAGAATGTAAAACTCCCTGACACTGTGCCAAGCCCAGCACTATGTCAGTGATTTTCTGCTATTCATAGAGTTTTCAGTGGCTGATTGTTTCCAGAGTGGGCTGCCAGGTACTTCTCCCATTTTTTGTGGTGCTGGGGCTTGATCCCAGGGCCTCAGAGGGCATAGAGCCGCACTCTGCAAAGTGAGCTAAACCCCAACCCACAGCCTCTTATATAGCTTAGAAATATGTGCAGCTGGGGTAAGAGGGAATGGTGATTGGCACTTCAGGGAAGGGTCTGGTGGGGGCTCCTGAGGGTTTCAGGAGGGTCTTGTGACCTTCCTTCTCCCCTCCCTCCAAAAGGAAATGTCAGTACTCCCATTACCATAACTATTACCATAAGCCTAGATATCTGATGTATACTTTCCCTTATTTTGTTGACATCACTGCAGGCCAAAGTCTCCTAGGTCATCTCCTAAGTGTTTTGTTTCAAGATATTGATGATTATGTCAAGACTGGAGGAATCAGCTACACCACAGGAGCACTGTGATGGGATTGAAAATGGAAGAAATATGTTCAATTATTGGATTGCTGTCTATCACAAGTGTTAACAATTTTGAAAAAAATGTGCATGTATGAAAAGCGGGAAATGTCACAACTGAATTAATATGTGGGCTATTTTCACACAGAGAAAAGCATCATGGTTCTTTCTGTAGGTCCTAAGGTATGACTAAGTATAAACCACATGACAATGTTTCAAGGCAAAATTTCCATGCACTTGGTCATGGCTGCTTTTCAGAAATGGCACAGATGATTATGGTACGGCCCATGCTAATTACTGTATGTTTATACAAATTGAACTTCAAAACAAATTAGAACTCAGACATTGTAATACTGTATACTGATAATACTGAGGAGAATAGATGAACCCCTGGAGATCTTAATGACTATCTTAGCTAGCATGATGATATATGAATTCGTAAACATGTAATTTTCTCAATCTCTTTGGATTTTGTCCCATTGGATTTTCAGTAGGATGCTAACAAACCTGTGAGTGTTTGGTTCTGAGGTACTTATGGTCTTGTGTTCCAAATGGTCCTGTGTCCTGCATAAGTAAATCCTACTGTACAGAGATGATTCCTGGAGTCTGTTCTCATCATAATATTTGACCAGCAGGTAACATTCATTCTTTATAATTGATATAGATATCCCAAAGGGAAGCTGCAAGACTTCTTCTGAACTAGTCCCAGAACATCACTCATGCTTCTGAAGCAAGTCACTAAGTCCAGTTTAAATCCAAGTGGTAGAGATTTGATGACTCTACCAATGGCAGTGGTAGAACAAAATTTGCAGTCATCTTTAATCTATCATGAATAAATCTTTAATTTATCACATCTTCAATACATCACAGTGATTTTTCCTATGTTATTACTAATGCATGACTAGTTACAATAATTCAGTTCTTGAGATTTTAGACTAAATAAGAAATATAAATTCAAATCCCAAATCTATACCAAGGTAGACCAATATAAAAAATTCTTAGAAGAGGAAATACTTTCTGTGTTCCATTTTACTTCTGTCCTGGGAACTATGCTGAGACAGAAAATTTTCCTTCTTATCACCTGTGCCCAGTAAAAGGATATTTTAAAGAGTGATATTCTGTTGAAGTTAAAAGAAAGAACTCTTGGATTTTGAGTGGATACATATTGGGGGTATGAAAGTCTCACTCTCAACTTTCCACCTTGCACTGTCTCAAACTCTTGTCTTCAATGTTTACATAACTATGAAAGCACAAAGATTTTAGCTATGGAGTTTGGCTTATGTCTCTAGATAGTTGCAGTTTTGCTTCAGATTTTTTTTTTACATTATCAACTCTCAGATCATTTTTGGCCAGTAATGATTTCTTTTATTACATGAAAACTTATGTCTGCATTCTGAATGTTTTTAATCAATTAAATTGTAAAATAATAATTGGATGTATTAATAGAGAATAGCATGATGTTTGATGTGTGTAGACACTGTAGAGAGATTAAATCAAACTGCTTAATATATCTATTATATCACTTCCCTATCATCTTTTTATAATAAGAACTTTTAAAATCTATTTTTTAGCAATTAGCAATTTAGTGCAATACAGCACTAAAATGTGTCGCTCCTGTGTTCTTTTGTCCAACATCTCCCCTTTTACCATCCTTCTCCCTCTACCTGCCAACACCCTCTGGTGATGACCATTCTACTTTTTGTTTCTATGAGATGGACTTTTCTTACTTCCATATATAAGGGAGATCACACAATATTTGACTTTCGGTGCCTGGTTTAATTCACTTAACAAAATGTGTTCTATTTTCATCTCTATTGTCACAAATGACAGGATGTCCTTATTTTTAAGGAAACATAGTATTCAATTGTGTATATATACCATATTTTTGGACACTTAAGTTGGTTTCATGTCCTTGCTATTACAAATATTACTGAAATGAACATGGATGTGAAAAAATCTCTTTGATTTACCAATTATAATTCCTTTGGATATATTCCCAGAAGTGCAATTGCTGGATTATATGGTTATTCTACAATTAGTCTTTCTAAGGAAGCTCCATATTGTTTTTCAAAATGTCTGTACTAATTTATATTTCTACCAAATACACCAGAGTTCTGTCTTTTCCACATCCTTGCCAATATTTGTTACTTTTCATCTTTTTGATAATAGTCATTCTAACAGGGGCAAGATGATATCCCACTGTAGTTTTAATTTATATTTCCCCAATGACTATAGTTGTTCAGCATTTTTCATATTTTTAATACCTAAGTTAGCATCCCAACTATTTTGTTGAAAATATTTTAGGATATTTCATGTTAACAATATTGATTAAATGAAAGTCTGCCTTGTCTTATTTAACTTTTACTTTCTCTTGATTAAAACTCATTAATTTTCTTATTAAATTAAATGACTTCTTGATATTCCTTCAATTTATGTCTTACTCTACTTGGTCTCACATAATTCCTATAATATAAACATTTGGCATTTTGTTAACATCATTATATACCTTACTCATGTTAAGACTATGAAATACATTCTTTTGTTAGTTTATATGGCTCCTAGTGCAATTAATGACCCAAAGAGGATTTAATTATTATGTTTCCCTCAGGATTAATTCTATCTGAAGCCCTATTTATGGCTAATCTGCAATTATATAAACCAAGATAGGAGATGTTATGCTGTCCTAAAAAATTAACTTTGGAACCTCAGGGAGGTCTAACCCAACACAGATCTCCTTCTCACTTCCAGTATATTTCCAGTACGTTCTCTGTTCCTTACATTCACTTAAAACCTGCCTGGTGAGAAGTGCCACAATATAATTGTGTCATGTAAATGTGTCACTCACTGTGGAAAATAAAGAGAGGCCTGCCCATAGGAAATTTAATTTGATCCTGAAAACATGCACATTTGTTTTCAAAACTCATTCACATATACTGTTCACAGTGTCATCTAACTTTAAGAGGACTGAGAAGTGTAGTCTCCTATGTGACTAAAAACTAAAGACAAATTAGATATTGCCAAATGCTAGCACATGACCAATCACTTCAGCCATTCAGGTTCTCAAAACATCAGTGCTATAAGAATTATTTCAACAACCTGAATTGATCAAATGTTGAAACTGTGAGTGATAACTGTGTTCTGATTGAGTTGTTGGTCATTTTGTATCTGTGGCCTTAAGATAAATAGAGGTAAATATCTCATATCATGCATTATGTAACATGTTTGGAAACATTTTGAGAAGTGTAAGCACTAGGCAAAAATTGGATCTACATTTTGACTTCCTTAATGGGCTAAAATTTGAAATAAACATACCAACTATGAGATCAATTAATTTATTATAATATCCACTGTTGTTGTTGTTTTTTCTTTCAGAAGGCACCACTCTTAAAAAGATGGAGACTGGAAACCACACAATGGTGACAGAGTTTGTTATTTTGGGATTAACTGAGGATCCTACACTTTGTTCTATCTTCTTTGTTATTTTTCTAGGAATTTACACTACTACTGTATTGGGCAATATAAGCATAATCATGTTAATCCGAAGAAGCCCACAGCTTCACACCCCAATGTACCTCTTTCTCAGCCATTTGGCCTTTGTGGACATTGGGTATTCCACATCGGTCACACCTGTCATGATTGTGAGTTTCCTAAGAGAGAGAACTACCATCCCTGTTGCTGGCTGCATAGCCCAACTTGGCTCTGATGTTGTCTTTGGGACAGCTGAGTGTTTCCTGCTGGCTGCCATGGCCTATGACCGCTATGTGGCCATCTGCTCCCCCCTTCTCTACTCCACCCACATGTCTCCCAGGATCTGCATCATCTTATTGGTAATTTCCTATCTGGGTGGGTGCATAAATGCTTCATCATGTACTGGGTGCTTATTGAGCCTGACTTTCTGTGGACCAAATAAAATTAATCATTTCTTCTGCGACCTCCCACCACTAGTAAAGCTTTCTTGTACCCATATTTACATTGCTGAACTATCTCCCGCTATCTCAGCTGGGTCCATCATTGTAATCACACTGTGTACCATCTTTGTTTCATACCTCTGCATCCTCCACTCCATCCTGCACATGTGCTCTACTGAGGGGAGGCACAAGGCCTTCTCCACCTGTACTTCCCACCTCACTGCAGTCACTTTGTTTTATGGGACAGTTACATTTGTTTATGTTATACCAAAGTCAAGCCACTCAGCTGACCATACTAAAGTGGTTTCTGTGTTCTACACGGTGGTGATCCCTATGTTGAACCCCCTGATCTACAGTCTGAGGAACAAGGAGGTAAAAGAGGCCGTGAGGAAATTGATAGTGAGAGCACATAACTTATTTTGAAGGAAATTTAATGTGAATCCAGAAATTGTAAAATGATAGTTTGGGGAACATATATGTTGTGTGTTTATGTTGGCCTTATTTTATGTGAAGAAGTGTCTTGTACTGTGCTAGTATGTTGATTAATGCCAATTTTTTGATTAATGCCAATTTTAATTTATAACTTTCTTGATCCAAAAAACAAATAATTTTCACAAAAAAATCTTCTGGGCTCAAATTAATATGTTTCAGTGTTTCATTTGTTTTCTGACCATATAAAGGAGATTTTGATTAAAGGTTTTTCTTTTAGCTCAGTTAAATAATGTGTATTTTTAAAATATAACTTTAAAAGGGTTATCTTATAAATTAGCATCTTGGAAAGCATCTTGTACTTAATGGCAATGCAATGTATGATGATTATGATGGCCCAGGTCACTTTTTCTGGAAGTTTTGGTCTCTTATACAAGACTGTAGTAATCTTTGGAAATAGTGAAGCTGTATATTGCATACATTTTGATGGGATTAAATTTAAGCATTTTTCAAACGCCTACATCATTATGGTTTTTATTGCTTTTGTTGTTATTTATTGAGGTTTTTAAAAAGGCTGCCAGTATTATTTTTTCATGACAGTTTTTCTTTCATATTATCAGTTTTTATGCTTTCTATATTTTGAAGGTTCATTGCTTTTGTGAAGCCCAATTCTACTCTTTGGTGACATCTGGAATGGCCAAACGCTTTCTGTGGGCTGCCATGGCCTACTAGTACTATGTGGCCATCTGCTTTTCTCCACTCTGCTCCACAAATTTCCCCAGGAATTTGCATGCTTTTCTTTTCTTTAGTTTTTCTTATCATATATTAGTTGTACAAAAATGTATTTTGTTATGACATTTTCGTGTATGTATGTAATGTACTTGGATCACATTTATACTCTATTACCATCTCTTCCACATCTCCCTGCTGCTAATCTTCTTCCTCTCTCCAAACAACCTCTACTCATTTCATGTCTTTTTGCTAAAAATTGAGTGTAATCTGGATCCTCCTAAGTGGGGATTTCCTACATGGTTAGGAAGTCCATGCAGACAGATTTTTGGGTCTGTCCCTCTGTGGACCAAACCATATAGGTTTTCTGAGATTTCTACCCTTTGTTGAAACTTTCCTATGCAAATGTCTCTATTATTGCAATTATCCCCTCCATCTTTCCTGGCTCCATCACTGTGGTTACAGTTTGTCATTGGTCTCTCCTATATTTGTTTCCTCACCACAATCTCGAAGGTATTTTCCACTGAAGGACAGCACAAGGCCTTCTCCACATGCACCTCCCACCTCACTGTAGTCACTGCCTACTATGGAACTAAATAACACCTTCATTTATGTGATGCCCAAGTTCAGCTACTCATCTAAGCAGAACAGGATGGTGTTTGTATTCTACACAGTGGTATTCCCTATGCTGAATTATCTCATGTCTAATCTGAGAAACAGAGATATAAAGGAAACATTGAGAAAGGAGACTATCAAAATGTAGTCTTAGATTCTATTTTTGGCTTTAAGGAAAGCTATAAAGTTTTCATTTAAATATGTCTCACTTAGGTCCCCACCATATGCTGGTTAATTGACTGTTCAAATTAAAATCAGACTTCTTCATTCTACTTCTGACTTTAAAGTATTTTTAAGCCTATTGAGAGGCACCTGCAATCAGTTACAATGATAGAAGTAATGATCACTGTTATTGAACTCCTGCAGATGCCAAGTGTGCCTTGATTTAATTTATTTAGCAAACAGTAATTTGTACCTAATATGCGTCAGGCCTCATTCTAAGCATGCTACATTCATTAACTCATCTATTCCTTACAATAATTCTATGAAGCAGATGTATTATTTCTAATTTGCATATAAACAATCTGAGGCAAAAAGGCAGTGAGTAACATGCCCAAAGTGAAGGAGCTTAGAAGATGCAGAACTACTATTTGAATATAGAGTGTCTGGTTCCCAAAATGCTTTGCTTTGCCATTTAATTTTCTCAGCAGTCTTCTGATGCAGATAATAATCAATAAAAAGATGATGAATTTACAGTCTTACAAATTTCCACGAGTTTGTCCAGGTAGAAGGAGGGTCAAATTCTATGTTTCTAGACCCTATGTACTAGTCTATACCATACCAAAATGGTTCTAATGACTTCATCACTAATGGTGAACTAGAGAATTTGGACTGGGTGATCAAGCCTAAGCTTGAACTTATATCAATGTTTAAAAAAAACTGCCAAGTGTCTTCACAATTGTTGTGGATTGAATATAAAGTGTCCCATGAAAGTCATGTTCTTTAATGTCCCCAGCTGGTGGCAATATCCTTGTTGTTGTTCTTGTTAGGTGTTGTCGAGCTGGTGTCTGACTCACAGTGACCCTATGTACAATAGGTGAAACACTATTGTCAGTGCTTTTCTGCTATTTATAGGGTTTTCAATGGCAGATTGTTTTTGGGAGTGGATTGCCAGGTCTTTTTCCCAAGCCTACATCACCTGGTGCTCCCAGGCAGTCTCCCATCCAAGTACTAATCAGGTCTGAGCCTGCTTACCTTGAAGATCTGACAGGATCAGATCGCACAGTGGTACAGCTGTAGGCTTGCAGTTTTCTAGAAGGTTATAAAACATTGGGAGGTGGGGCTTTAGTTTGTGGAAGTGGTGTCACTGGGGGGTGGGCCTTTGGAAGTTTTCCAGCCTTAGATCCAAGTCTTAGATGTCTGTCTGGTTCTGGTGTGTCATGCCATGAAGTCATCTACCACAGGCCCTGCTGTCACCACCACCATGCCTCCTGTGCACCATTATGGACTGATTCTCTAACAGTGAGTTCCCAATAAATCTCTTTCTCCATAAGTTTATTTAGGTTGGGTTTTCTGCTATTGTTATGGCAGCTGACTAATACAGAAAATTGGTGCTAGAAAGTGGGGTGATTGCTGTGCAGAAACCTAACCATGGGCTTCCTAGGTCTTGGGAACTTGTGGAAAGAGACTGAAAAAGTTTGGAAATGCATACTAGAGAAGCATAGGGGGGCTTGAGGGGTGATTCTGATGAGAGTGACAAAGAAAAAAATGCCACTGCTGGCAGAAAAGCAGTGGGGACTGGCAGCATTTTAGGGGAAAATGAGGATCCAATCGGACATTAAATTAGAAGTGGTCTGTTACACGCTAGGAAAGAGATTGCATTTTGTCTATGTGTTAAAATTTTGAGTGAGGCTAAATTTAAAAGTTATGAACTAATTAACTTGGTGAAGGAAATATCCTGAGAGTGGCAAGAAATAAGCCAGGTAGCATGGTTGTTTCTTGATACTTTTATCCAGATTTATGAGGAAACTATGGAGTAAAAGGCACAGAAAAAAGATCTAAAACATTTGCAGTTTAAAGAGGGAAAAAGCTGCGGCTTGCCTAAGATCACTGTTGACAGGGCTGATTTGGGCTAAAGAAACATTGGGAGGCAAGTCAAAGAGATAAGCTACAGTGAAGGAAAGCTTCAATGTTTTTGCTGGGAAAAAAATAAGTTCCTTTGGACAGAAGAAGCCAAGCCAGATCCCTCCAATCAAAGGACCAACCATATGGAAAGGGAGTGTTTGAAAAGCTATCCCAAAATTTTAAAAAGAAGTAGCTAAAAAGCAACCTGTAGGATGCTCTACTGAAAGAGACATAGTTTCTTAGCCTGGGTATACACAGGCCACTGCTGAAGTTTTGGTTTAAAAGAGTGAAGCTGCTTCTTGAGTTAGCAGCAAAACTTAGCAACAATCATGTGCTTCTGATTTTACAGGCATACAGAATTCAAGAGTTAAAGGATTATGGAGGCTGCTGCCAAGGTTCCAGAAGATAGCCTGCAAGGCCAGGCAATGTGTATCAGGGTTGAGTGCCCTGAAGAGAATCCCTTAATGGCTGATGCACGAAGCTTTGAGGATGATTCCTAGGCAGCAATGGAGACCCCAAGATGTTGGAGATGCCAACAATATGAAGCATATCCTGAGGGAAACTGCTGGCAAGAATTGGAGCCAGCCCAGGAGGGCCCAGGGGCAGAGCCACATGAGCATGTTCAAACCCAGATGATGCTAGATGCCAGATGGTGTCACATGTGCCAAATTCTAGACGTAAACCAACATAATTTGTTTGTCTGGTGGGATATTTGTTTTGTTATGGACTGATCTTTCCTTTTTGCACCACCATTGTTCCCTTTTGAGATAAAAATGCTTACTCCATGTAATTATATGTTGGAAGTGTATAACCTATTTTTTGTATTTCAGGGGCCCATAGCCAAGTTCTCCTTGAGGCTCAGTGGAAACTTTGGACCTGGACTTTTTTATTCCCAGTAATCTTATTTTTGGGGCTGCAGTTTAGCTCAGTTGGCAGAGTGATGCTCCGCATTCTCTGAGGACCTGGGTTCCATCCCAAGCACTGCAAAAATGGAAGAAGGATGTGGCAATCCACTCCCAAAGCAATCCTGAAACAGTCAGCCTTTGAAAACCCTCTGAAGGTTGTTAAGAGTCAGATCCGACTTGATGGCATCTAACAACAATCTTATTTTATTAGTGATTTTTAGTGTACAAATTAATGGGTCTCATTATGACATTTCCATACGTGAATTTCATTGTACATTTCTCATGTTCACCTCCACCACTACCCTTACATTACACCCTCCCCTATATCTGCCTCCTTCTACATGCTTGCATGTCTTGCTTGTCTGTCTGTCTATCTATCTATCTATCTATCTATCTATCTATCTATCTATCTATCTATTTACTATCTATCTATCTATCTATCTATATTTTGATTTTACTTTAAGGGAAAATATGGGATATTTCCTTTCTTTTCTCCGATTACCCTTTCTTCTTACCTCCTCTGCCTTTTCTTTAGTCTATTATCTTTCCCTGCGTGGCCCTTTCTATTTGCATGACCTATATGTTTTAATATTGGATATATGTTGACATCTAACACCCACCTATGACAGAAAATGTGTGATGTTTACCTTTCTGGGCCTGGCTTATTTGGCTTAAAATGATGGTCTCTAGTTCCACCAATTTTCCAGTAAATGTCATGATTTTGTCCTTCTTGATGGCTGAACAAAATTCCATGTGTACCACAATTTCCACATCTACTCATCTATTGATGGGCATCTAAGTTAATACCCTATCTTAGCTATTGTGAGTAACACACAATAAACCTGAATGAGTACATATCTCTGGAGTATATTGGTTTATATTCATCTGGATATATACCCAGGAGTGCTATAGTGGTGTCATATGGTAGTTCTAGTTTTAGTGTTTTGAGAAAATTCCAAACCAACTTCTGTACTTGATGCACCAACCTGCATTCCTGCCAGCAGTGTAATAGGATTTCTTTCACCCTGCATTCTCACCAGCATGTGGTGCTGTTTGTTTTGTTGATGATAGCCATTTTGACCAGGCTGGGATTTAGCTCAGTTGGTAGAGTGCTGCACTGCAGTCTCTGAGGTCCCGAGTTCAATTCCCAGCACCACAAAAATGGGAAAAGGACCTGGCAATCCACTCCGAAGGCAATCCCAAAACAGTCTGTGATTGAAAACCCTATGAGGGTCAGCTATGAGCTGGATACCGACTCGACGCCACCTAACAACAAAAAAACAAGTTTTTTGATCTCTTTACATATTCTAGATATTAATCTCATGTCTGATGTGTAATTGGCAAGGATTTTATACCATTCTTTAGGGTGTCTCTTCACTCTGATAATTGTGTTGTTTGCTGCACAAAAGCTTGTTAATTTAATGCAACCCCATTTGTCAATTCTTGCTATTGTTTCCCACATTTTTGCAGTCCTATTCAGCCAATGGGGCTGGGATTTAGCTCAGTTGGTAGAGCGCTGCGCTGCAGTCTCTGAGGTCCCGAGTTCGATTCCCAGCACCGCAAAAATGGGAGAAGGACCTGGCAATCCACTCCCAAGGGAATCCCAAAAAAACGGTCAGCCATTAAAAACCCTATGAGGGTCACTATGAGTCAGATACCGACTCAATGGCACCTAACAAAAACAACAACAATTCAGAAAGCCCTTGCCTGTGCATATATCTTGAAGTGTTTTCCCTAAGTTTCCCTCTAGCAATTTTAAAGTTGCAGGTTTCACATTAAGGTCTTTGATCCATTATGATCTGATTTTTTTACAAATATGTGAGAGAGAAGGATCTAGTTTCAGTATTTTACATGAGGATATCCAGTTCTCTCAGCAGAATTTGTAGAAGAGTTTGTCTCTTGTTTCTGCAACTTATATCTTCTTTGGCTCCTTTGTCAAATATCATATGGATGTAGCTGTATGTATATATTTCTGGATCCTCTGTTCTGTTCCATTGGCCCACATATCTGTTTTTGTGCCAGTACCATGTAATTTTTGTTGCTATAGCTTTGTAGTATAATTTAAATCAGGAATTGTGATGCCCCCCTGCATTGCTGTCTCTGCTCAGGATGACTTTAGCTATTTGGGATCTTTTGTGATTTCATATGAAATTTAGGATTGTTTTATCTATTTCTGTGAAGAATGTCTTTGAGATTTTGATGAGTAATGAATAAATCTATAGATTGCTTTTGGTAATATAGCCATTTTCACAATATTAATTCTTCCAATCCATGAGCATGGGAGATTTTTCTACCTTCTGTTGTCTTATTTGATTTCTTTCTTTAGTGTTTTAAAGTTTTCAGTGTGGAGGTCTTTCACCTTCTTGATTATGTTTATTCATCGATATTTTATTTGTTCTGAAGCTATTGTGGGTGGGATTGTTTTCCTTGTTTCTGCCTTTACCTGGTCATTATTGGTATACAGAAAAACTATTGATTTCTGTATGTTGATTCTGTATCTTGCCACTTTACTGAAAGTGTTTATTGGCTCAAAGAGTTTTCTGGTAGAGATTTAGGGTCTTTTAAGTATATGATCATCTCATCAGCAAATAGGGGTAATTTGACTTCTTCCTTCCCTATTTGGATCCCTTTAATTGCTTTTTCTTGTATTATTGCTGTGGCAAATAGTTCAATTACCATATTGAATAACTGAGGAGACAGTTGACATTCTTGTTCTGTCCCTGATTTTAGGGGAAATGTTTTCTGCTTTTCTCTATTTAGTATGATGTTGGCCACATGTTTCTCATATATTGCCTTTATTTTGTTAAATTATCTTCCTTCAATTCCTAATTTCTCCAAGGCTTTTATCATAAAAGGACGTTGAACTTTGTCAAAGGTCCTTTCTGCATCTATTGATAGGATCATGTGATTTTAGTTTCTAAGTCTATTTTTATGCTGTATTACATTTATTGTCTTTCATATGTTGAAACATCCTTGCCTCCCTGGAATAAACCAACTTGATCATAGTGTATGATCTTTTCAATGTGTTGTTGACGTCAGTTTGAAAGCATTTTATTGGGGATTTTTGCATTTAGGTTCATCAAGGAAATTGGTCTGTAGTTTTCCTTTTTTTATTGGAAAATTTTAATGTACGCCTTAATGTGATTCATTCTGCTTTTCATTGTGACATTTCCATATATGCATTTTGTTGTACATTATTCATATAGGTTCCCCTTTACCCTCTTGAATGCTTCCTCCCCCTTCCCCCCTTGTCAAAGACTTCTCTACCACTTGTCTTTTTATGGTAATATTTTTCTATATATCCTTGGGTTCCAGTTCTGTTTAAGATAGAAACTTTTTCTGTAATGAACTTTCCTTTTACCCTGTCAGAACTATTACATCCTTTTTTTTGATGTACCCTTATCTGGTTTTAAGATTAGGATAATACAGGATTCATAGAGTGTGTGTTGTAGTGTTCCTTCCATTTGTAATTTATAGAATAGTTTGGGGAGCATTGGCATTAATTCTTCTTTAAAAGTCTTGCATAATTTAGCAATGAATCCATCTGGAGTTGGGCTTTTCTACATTGGGAGACTTTATTACTGCTTTGATAGTGCTGTGTGTTATGTTGTTGTTGTTAGGTGCTGTCCAGTTAGTATCTGACTCATAGCGACCCTACATACAACAGGGGAAGCACTATTGTCAGTGCATCTCTGCTGTTCATAGAGTTTTCAATGGCAGATTGATTTTTGGGAGTGGGTTGCCAGGTCCTTCTCCGGAGCCTACAATACCTGGTATTCCCTGGTGGTCTCCCATCCACGTACTAACCAGGCCCAACCCTGCTTAGCTTCTGAGATCTGATGGGATTGGATGCCACAGGGCTATGGCTGCAGGCTTGCTGTGTGTTATAGATTTGTTTAAATTGTTTATATCCTCTTGACTTAATTTTGCTGGGTCATATGTGTTTAGAAATTTGCCCATTTCATCTATGTTTTCCATTTTTAATACAATTTTTTGAAGTATTCCCTAATGATTCTCTGGATTTTGTTGGTATCTGTTATAATGTTTTCTTTTTCATCTCTAATTTTCTTGAAACTTCTCTTTCCCTTGATTCATTTGGCTGAGGGTTTGATGATCTTGTTTATCTTTTCAAAGAACCAGCTGGTTGTTTCATCAATTCTTTTTATTGTTTTATGAGTATCCATTTGGTTAATATATTCTCTGATCTCTATTATTTCTTTTTCTCTACTGGCTTTTGGTTTTATCACTTCTTTTTATGAGAGTTCAAAGTGCACTTTTAAGTTATTTGTTTGTGCTCACTTTGATTTTTTTTAATGTATGACTCTATAATTTCTATTTTAGAGTTGCCCTTGCTGTATCTCAAATGTTCTGGTAGGTTTTGTTTTTTAATTTTCATTTGATTCTAAGAATTTTTAAAATTTCTTCTCTGATTTCTTCAAATACACATTGTTCACTTAATAGTGTATTGTTTATTCTCCATATATTTGTATAATTTCTGTAATTTCTCTTGATATTCATTTCTAGTTTTATTCCTTTATGTTCACATAAGATACAGGAATTATTTTGATTTTCTGAATTTGTTAAGACTTGATTTATGGCCTAAGACATGATCTATTTGAAAGAAAGCTCCCTGAGCTGCCAAGAAAAATGTATATTCTGTATCTTTTGGGTGGAATATTCTGTAGATGTTTGTTAAGTCCATTGGATTTATTGTAGTATTTAACTCTGAATTTTCTTTGTTGATTTTTTGTCTGTATGTTCTGTCTATTAATGACAGTGGGATATTGAAGTCACCAGCTATTATTGGATCTGGATCTATCTGTCCTCTTAAGTCCAGTAGCATTTTAAAAGTGAATTTGGAAGCACTGAGTTTTGGTGCATATATATTTATGATGGTTATACCTTCTTGATTGATTGCTCCTTTTATTAATGTGTAGTGACTTTCTTTGTCTCCTTGGATGAGTTTTAACTTGAAATCTACTTTGTCTGATATAAGGATGACTACTTATCTTTTTTTTTTTTTCTTTTTGGCTTCCACTTGCTTGGTATATCAATTACTATCCTTTCAATGTTAGTCTCTGGGCTTACTTGCCAGTGAGATGTGTTTCTTGAAGGCAACAAGTTGTTGGATCTTGTTTTGTACTCCATTCTGCTAATCTATGTGTATTAATTCGAAAGTTAAGACCATTTATAATTAGTTCTGTTATTGAGGGAAGTTCTTTCATTCTTATAACTGTGTTGGGTCTTTCTCTGGCAATTTGAGTACTATTTGTTCTATTCTTTCTCTCTCATTTATATTCAGGGCTTGCTATTTTTTTGAGTTAGACCTGGTTAGTTCTTTCCTAGTTCTCTTTAGTCTGTTTGTTCCTCCCTTGAAGTTGTTAGTCTCCTATGCTCTCATGGTGGAAACATTCTTTCTTCCTCATGTGTGCATAGGATTCCTTTAAGTATCTTCTGTAATGTTGTCTTGGTGGTCATGTATCGCTTTAGTATGTGCTTTTCTTGGAATATCTTTATTTCTCCAACAATTTTAAGTTATAACTTTAATGGATATAATAATCTTGGTTGGCAATTATTTCCTTTGATGGCTAAAAATATATCATTCCATTTTTCCTGAGATTTTAGTGTTTTACTGGAAGGTCTAATGTAATTCTGATGTACTTTCCTTCATTATTGAGTTGGCATTTTTCTCGTGCAGCTTTTAATATTGTTTGTTTTGTAATCTTGGCATTTTAATTATGTGTCATAGGAAGGTTGTTTTCTGATCATGTCTGTTTGGTGTTCTAAATGACTTTTATGGTTGGATGTCCATTTCTTTCCCCAAATTTGGAAAATATTCAGGTTTGATTTCACTGAATAATTTTCTATGCCTTTAGTTTTTATCTCAGCTCCTTTATTCCATGAAGACTTAGGTTTGCTCTTCTGATCATATCATAAAGTTCTTGAAAATGGTGGTCATGTTTTTTATCTTCTTTATTGATATCTGAAGGTAGTATCCCCTCAACTTTGTCTTCCAAGGTTGATGTTCTCTTTTTCATGTAATCCACTGGTGATGCTTTCCATTGTGTTTTTTATTTGGTTTATTGAATTCTTCATTTTCAACATTTCTCTTTGGGGTTTTTTTCTTCAAAATCTGAATTTCCTTGCTGAATTTCTTATCATTTTTGCTGACTTTTTCTTCTACATTGGTGACTTTCTGACTTAGGTCATGTATTGATTTCCTTTGTTCATTTGCTTCTTTGTGTCCTTGTTGAAGCCATTGATCATTTTTTCAAAGTAGACTTTTAAATTCTTTGTCTGGCATGCATACTATTTCAGAATCTTTGGATTCAGTGGTTAAAGAATCATGGTCTTTTGAAGGAGATGTGTTGCCTTGCTTTTCCATGTTTCTTTTGCTTCTTATTTGTGAGTGGATATCACTTCCTGTTTTGAGGGTCTTCTTAGTAAGTCACTTTCTCCTGAGATATCAATTTTTAGTGCCACTCCCAGAAAGGAAGACAAACCGTTATAACAGGTATAATACCTGACCAACACAGTTAAAATCACTTAAAACCAGCTACTTCACCATCAATTCCCATAGAACAAATAATGGCAATAAAAATATGGAGAATGATATGAAATTAAAACACATTTAGAGTGAAGGTATAAGTAGTATTAGCCTGACATAAGAAGGGAGACATAGAAAGGGTGACAGAAGGATGCCTCAGTAGTGATGCAAAAAAAAAAAGGAAAAAGAAGTCCTAGAAAGGAGAGGAAAAAGAGAAAAATATAAAGGAATATTACATCATAAGGAAAAAGATAAATAAACAGAATTAGGTAAGCATTAGCAGAACAATAGAGAATAGTAAGCCTAAGAGAATTAAAGTATAAATAGAAAATGAGAGATACACAGACAGAAAATGATCTTTAAAAACCTAAAATATAAAAAAGATAAAATTACATTAAAAAAAAGAGAAATGAGGAAATGAAAATTAACAATGAAAAGAGAGAAGAATAGAGAAAAATCCAGACACTGACTTGCTCCCCTGCCTAACAGATATAACATAGATGTCTGAATTTACACTTTGAGTGTTGTGAAGATATCCGGAATCTTTAACTCAGTATTGCTTTTATCAACATTGGGGTGTTTTCAGACATTATTATTTTGAATACTTATTTAGTCCCTTTTTCATTATCCTCTCTTTTTGGAGGACCCAACATATGAATGTTGGCCTGACTTTTTTTTTTTTTAGTACTTAGAGTTGGAACCTAGGCCTCATACATACTTACCAACTATTCTACCACTGAGCTATCCTCCTGTCCCCTTCCCTCCCATTTTTTTATGAGCTAGGGTTTTGCAAAGTTAAACAGGCCACCTCTGGCCGGAAACTTGCAATCCTCCTGGCTCAACTTCCCAAGTCACTGAGTTTACAGGCATTTGCCACATCATTCAGATGTTGGCCCTATTTTTATTGTGTCACAGGTATGTGTAGTTCTGTTCTTCTGTTTCCAATCAATTTACTTTGTGATTTAGGTCAGTTAATTCTTTACATCTTTATTCAAAACCTCTGTATCTGTGCACTGCTACTCGGTCCTTGTTTCTTCCCTCTGTTAGTGAGCCCATGCAGGAGGGTTGTGTGTTTAATTTTGACGATTATAATTTTTGGTTTTATAATTTCTTTGGTTGTTGTCATAGGTTTCTAAAAAATTATTACTTTGGATTGATATATAATAATTGTACATATTTATGGGCTACCATGTGATGTTTCAATTCTGGAATACATTTTGTAATAATCAAATCAGGGTTATTAGTATATACATCACAAGAAATGTTTATCATTTCTTTATGGTGTTAAACAGTCAATATTATCTTTTGTGAGCTATTTTGAATATACAGTGCAATATTGTTAACTAATCATCCTATTGTGCAATAGACAACCAGAACACATTCTTCCTGTTTAACCACAGTGTGGTCAATGCATACACTGTTAACAGAATATAATTTTCATGTCCTTGTACCATTTGCCATTTGGTACTCTTGTACAATTGTACAATTGAGTACAATTGTACTCTTGTACAATTTAGTTCATTTTAATAACTTCTATTTCTTTGCTAGGTACTCTTATACAATTTGGTTCATTTTAATAACTTCTATTTCTTTGCTGGGTTTTTCTATTGGCTTCATTTTTTTCAATTGGCTTCATTGTTAGAGGCATTTTTGATAGCTATGTTGAAATCCTTGTCAGATAATTTCAACATCTGAGTCTTCTTAGTGTTAGCATCTCTCATCTATTGACATCCCATTTGTAAATTTTTGTTGTTGCTTTTGGAATAACCAGTGATTTTTATTGCAGCATGGACATTTTGGATATAGTATTATGAGATACTGGATCATATTCACTCTTTTTTTTCAGCAGGAAGTCCTCTTACTGAGAGAAATACAGCTTCAATGGTCAGACAAGAGCATGTGTTCAGCTTCCTGCTGGGCTCTACTCTGCCAAAAGTAGGGTGTGACTCACGCTGCCTCCTTTAAGTGGGTGAGGTGGAAGTTCAGCTCCCATCTGCCTTGTTCACTCCTTTCCAGGGAAAGTGGGGCCCTACTTGCATGCCTCCTTGCCTCTGAGTAAGCTCTGCTCATGGTCAGTTACAGTGGCACCAGGAAAGGAGGAAGTGGCAAGCTGGCTCAAGCTGTTCTTGTTGCAAATAGGGTGGAAACTCAGCCTCCCATGGAGCCTTCACACACAGGGAATAGGGCAGAATACCAACTAGTTCCACTGTGCACTTTGTTATTGAGTCTGTAGCTGCCAGGTGACAGTGGAGTCTCATTTCTGTGGCAGAACTGTGGACCTGGGAAGCCAGGAGAATGGAAGGGAGGGTGGGGTGAGGCTCAGCTTCTCCATTGGCCCCCTTGAAATTTGGGGAAGGGGAAGGACTAATCTTTTATTAGTGTTTGTGTGAAGTATGGTAACCATTCCCCAAGGATTTTCTGTTCTTCTAAGACCACTCTTTTCCCATTTACCTGGCTAGCAATAAAAATTTCTGAGAGCATTATTGTCTGTGTTTGCTGTTGGTCCTGGGTGGTGATTCTGCATTGCCCTTTCAGATCAGAGTATATGGAAGCAATGACAAAACCCAAAAGACTCACTGCTGTGTTTTTCCTCAAGTCTTGAAATTCCTAAATGGTATATCTTTTTTATACCCTTTAAATTCTTCTTATATTTGTTTGCTGTGTTGCCTCTAAGTTTCTTTTTAATAATACATGGGAGTGGTGGGAAGAGGGAAGCTACTTTATCTTCAATGGAACAAAAAATCAATGCCTCCAAACACTTAAACATATTTGTCAATCTTCTTAGATATTTTATTTCAGAAAGTTATTAGAATGCAAACTAGTCTGCCATGTTCAGAAATGGACATTTCCACATTTAGTAGGAATAGAAAGAGTTTGCTAGAAAAAGTTAGTTAGAAACATGTCAGAAACTAAGTCCCCTAGTGGTGAAGCATTCTCAAATAGCATCTCACTCCACTCCTCCAAATGGTGTATGCCTTCAAAGAACCAAAGTATTAAATAGATACTGTGGCCTTGATCTTATGCTTCATCTGAGTGTGCCCTCAGTTACATCCTCTGTAAAATAACTAACAAAAGCCAACACAATCAGTGGTGCAAACAAAAGCAAAAGTTTCACTCTGCCATTCATTCATTTCTAGTTTTTTACATTTATTCATATCAAATATGCATTTAAGCTTACATTATTCCAGTGAATTGTCTACAAATTAGACATTGGGGGAAAAGGAAATTTTCCCTTCTTTTTTCTTTTTCTTTTAAAAATGTTCTCTTACTCCTCATCCTCCTTTTTTTTCTTCTTCTTTTGAACTAGGAGTTTAACTCAGAGCCTTGTGTATGCTACACAAACACTCCAATGTTGAGCCACACCTCTCTTCCCTCTTTTTTGTTTTATTGAGACAGGATCTCACTAAGTGCATAGGCTACCTCTGGCCTTAAAACTTCAATTATCCTGCCTCAGCTTCCATAAGAGCTGGGATTATAGCCATGCTTCGTAACATGTGGCTGAAATAAGTTATTGTAGTTTTCTACACGAAGCTCCCAGCATTGTGCAAAAAACAAGCTCTGAATACATAACTACTAATTTACTAAAAATTTTCAGAAAATGGGAAGGGTTCTACAATGGAATAATAAGGTAGTTAGTTAGGTATGAACCTTCATGAAGGGTCCCTAGAAGTGATCAAATGACATAAGGGTTGATAGCCATATCATAAGTAGGTATTGCCCAGATGAAAAGAAAATTTCACTACAAGCAGAAGTATTGCATGTGAGATGGTCTTAAAGCAGCTAATACTGTAGGTTTTACAGGCTTGAAAGAAGACCAAATGATTGATTCCTAGACTTTCTATGCTCAATGACCAAGAGGAAAAATCATGAAAGATAGAAAGAAAATAAACACCATATTCAAGAACATATAGGACATGTTGAGAAATGTTGCTCTTATTCTAAGAACTTTGGAAGCTTTATCAAAGAAACTAATTTATTTGTATTTTTGTCTATGATTGGTATAAGGACCATGAATTGGAAAATAGTAAGAGACATAAGGGAAAGATTGTTAGAGGTTGTATTGGTCAGGCTTCCACAGAGAAACATACATATGTATGTTTATGTGTGTGTGTATGTGTGTGTATATGTGTGTGCATGCATGTGTTTACATATATACACACATATATGAATGCTTTTTCACGTATATGCACACACGTCTATGTAACTATATACATATACATATATTCTCATATATACATATATATGAATGCATATGAATGCATACATGTGAATGCATATATAGATATAAATAGAGAGAGATTTTAATGAATTGTCACATGAAATTGTGGGGCTGGCAAGTCCAAAATCCAAAGGACAGGAGAGCAGATTGAAAATATGGTGAAAAGTTGATGGTGCAGTCTAAAGTCCAGTGCCAGTCTGGAGGCAGAAATCTTTCTTCTTCAGAAGACTTCAGTATTTTTCTTAAGGACTTTAACTGATTGGACAAGGCCTATTCATATTATGAAGGATAATTTTTTTGTCAATGACTACTGATCTAATGTTGATCATATCTCAAATTATACCATCAAGGACATATCTGGTTTGATATTTGGCTAAACATCTGGGAACTATAGCTTAGTGATTTGACACATAGATTTAACCATAATGGTGGTACTATTTATTGTACACTAAATGTGAAATGAGTCAGATCATCACTGAAGCATTGACAATATAGATGAAGAGAAGTAGTAGATAAATGTTGGGCTCAGAATGTTCAATACTTTGTGATAAAACATAGATGTACAGAAAGAGGAGAGAAATTAATTACACTCATGTTTCTGAATCAATAAATTGATTGGATGATGGTGCCCTTTACTAGAGGGGAACAAGTGAGGAGTGAAAGAAACAACAGAGAAGGATAAAGAAATGTGATACTGCTGTTGTTGCTTTTATGTGCTGTTGAGATGAGTCTGACTCATAGTGGCCCTCATAGGGTTTTTGCTGGCTGATGGTTTTCAGGATTGCTTTGGGAGTGGATCACCATATTCTTCTCCTGAAAGAAATGTGGTAGTCATCAGTATATAGAGGGAAATTAAAACTCTAAGAAGAAATTGGGACTATTGCCTACTGGTAAAGAGCTTCACTATGGTGCACCAGATCATGGGTTTAATCTCTAGCACCACAAAGAAAAAGAAAAGATTATCAGAGGAGCAGACTAGTGAGAGGTATCTCATCCTTTTTGTTTGTTAGCATCCCCCTCTTTATATTAAGGCTGGAGTCAGAGTCCAGGACACAGACCAGAATTTTATGTGTCCATGAAGCCCATCCCCAACAGGTAATCTCCATGCACATTTCAGGATGGGTTGCTCTTAAACATGTTGTTGTTGTTGTTGTTGTTGTTAGGTGCCGTCGAGTCGGTATCCGACTCACACCGACCCTCATAGGGTTTTCAATGGCTGACTGTTTCGGGATTGCCTTAAGAGTGGATTGCCAGGTCCTTCTCCCATTTTTGTAGTGCTGGGAATCGAACTTGGGACTGCAGCGCAGCGCCTTACCAACTGAGCTAAATCCCAACCCTTAAACATGTACAAAAATTTTAAATTTGTATGTTTGATAGTTTCAATTGATACCATATACTACTTTTTGAAAAATGTGATTCCACCTGAAACAGAATTTTCAGATTATTTCTTGGGAAATAAATTTTTTGTTAATTATAAATTAAATTCCATTTAATAAATGTAACTCACCATGTTAATTATAATTTGCATCACTGTGAAAAAGTACCTGACAGAACAACTTAAGGGACAAAAAATTCATTTTTGCTTGGGTTTCAGAAGTTCAGTCTGTGTTGATGTGGAGGGGTTGGCAAAGCAATGGTTGAGGATCTTCATGTCATAGGAACAGCAACCAAAGAGCAAGACTGGAACTCAGGGCCCAGATAAAACCTTCAAAGACCCACCCTCAGTGACCTATTTTTACCAGTGGGGTCCTACCTCCCAAAGGAACACTGCCTCCCAATACAGTGCTACCCAGTGGGCACTAAGTGTTCAAGCACAATTCGTGGGGGCCATTTCATATTCAAATGATAACGTACAGTATAAACTTAAGATTTAATATTTAAAATCTGAAAATCTACTCTCTACGTTTCCTGAAAAGCACAACACAGGATAATTATATATCAGTAGATATATTTCAGCCACAGGCACTCAGTTTCTTTTGATTGTTATATGTATAGGACACTATGATCAAGTCCTACAAAAAGCAGATGTTACTTAGAAAACATTTTCCTACCAAGCTATCTCTTCAGAGCCCCCTTAATCTCATTATTCTTGAGACTATAGATGAGAGGGTTCAACATGGGGATCACCACCATGTAGAACACAGACACCACCTTGTTCTGGTCAGTGGAGTAGCTGGACTTGGGCATCACATAAATAAATGTAATGGTCCCATAGAAGAGAGTGACTGCAGTGAGGTGGGAGGTGCAGGTGGAGAAGGCCTTGTGGCGGCCCTCAGAGGAGCTCATCTTTAGGATGGTGACAAGGATGTAGATGTAGGAGACAGCAATGACAAACATTGTGAACACAATGACAGAGCCAGCAGTAAAGGAAGGAATTACTGCAAGGACACTGACATCAGAACAGGAGAGTCCAATTAAAGGGGCAAAATCACAGAAAAAATGATTGACTGTATTTGGTCCACAGAAGAGTAAATAGTAGAAACAAGCAGTAAAAGAGCAACTATTGAGAAAACCACCTATGTAAGCAATTAGGACTAACTGTACACAGACACGTGTGGACATTTTGGTTGTATAAAGCAGTGGGTTGCAGATTGCCATGAAGCGATCATATGCCATGGCAGCCAGAAGGAAGCTCTCAGCTGTCCCAAAGAAAACAGCGGAACCAAGCTGGATGGCACATCCAAAGTAGGAAATTATGTTTCTCTGCACCATGAAGTTTACCAGCATATTGGGTGTGACAGAGGATGAATAGCCTATGTCCACCAAAGCCAAATGGCTCAGAAAAAAATACATGGGATGATGGAGCTGAGAAGAGACCCTGATGAGAACAATTGTACTGAGATTTCCTGATATGGTCACCAGGTAGATGCAGAGGATGATCACAAAGAGGATGATTCGAAGGACTGGATCATCTGTTAAGCCCAATAAAATGAACTCTGTCACTGTGGTGTGGTTCCCATCTACTAGTGAATCCATGAGACAGTGTAGTTGTTGCCAGTAGAAACCTGTGATCAGAATGTTACAGGAAGGAGTTTTTATATATGTATGTTCTTTATGATTAATATACACATTGACATTGTTATAATCAAACACCATTCAAAACAATTGGAACTAAAAACTGTTTTTATACTAAGAATTGTGTCCTGAAGTTTATATATTTATGTTTAATGTCTTCTTACAATTTTTGATGTGTTTTAGCAAAAAATTCAGAGAATGTGCCTCATGCATTATATTTTATACATATTATAAAATGTACCATATTTGTATGGACACAAAAGATTTTAAAAATTACACTTTTGAGATTAACAAAAAAGAGTGATAAGTGCAACAAACAGATAAAAATGTATTGATATAAGATTATATATTAGAGAATTGAATACTAGCTAATATTTAATGAATGCTTAGTAATGGGCATGGAATTAAAATTTATAAATATAGTTGTTGGTGTTAAGCGCTCTCAAGTCAGGTCTAACTCATAGCAACCCCATGTAGAACAGAAGGAAACATTCCTTGACCCTGTGTCATACCTGGCACCATGTCAGTACTTCTCTGCCACTCACAGGGTTTTCAATGGCTGTTTGTTTCGGGATTGGGATGCTTGCTCCTTCTCCCAAACCTACAGCACCCAGGTGGTCTGCCATCCAAGGACTAACCTGGCCCAACTCTGCTTAGCTTCTGAAATCTGACAGGATCAAACATCAGGATAGTACAGCTGTAGGCTTATATATATAGTTCTATTTTAACTTCCATTAAACAACACTAAGTAATTTTATGAATCCCAACTTAGTGATGAAGGATCTGAGTTTGAAAATGTTATCTAACTTGCCTAAAATTGCCTAGGAATTAGTGAAATCTGAATAGGAATGCTAGGTAGATTGAACTCAGTCTGTTCTATTAGTAACTATTTCTCTAAATGAAATTAAATAATAGTTACTAGGCAGTTGAATGAACTTGTAAATATGGAATTAATAGGTTAGACTTTCAGGTTTTTGGCAGCTAATATGTATAAAGGAGATACTGAGTTAGTTACATGTCTATTAGTTAAATTAGACCAATTTTTTAAAAGGGGAAACAAATTTTTCTTAATATAACAAGGAAGAAATAGAAAGAATTTTGAAGTTAAGTTTACAAATGAAGTAACCTTTTCTAAATTTATTAAATATTTCAAATACTATTAGAGTCTTGTCAAGTTGTTTGAAATAGCAAACTATGCAAAATGTTACATGAATAATACTGTGAATATAAAGCTTATTTAAATGCATTAAATCTTTCCCAAAGTAACTATGATTTCTAACTGCAGCATTTTAAGTGAAACAACATTATTTTAACATAATATATAGATAAATAAAGTTTGAGCCTACAAGGTTAAGAAGTTTACTTAGGTTCACCCAGGTGGGGCCAGGTTGACTCTCATTTCCCAAGATTTGGCTTTATATCATAGTCATCGTACAAAGTGGCTGATGCTTGAGATGCTAGAATGTTAAATCAATTAACAAAGTAGGTGCTTCTACAAGATATTTACTCATAGTAATCTGTCAAAGCATTTCAGAGCTAGTGAATTTTTTAGCATTATGGCCAAAGGCTAAATTTAAATACTATGACAGACTAGGTGGCTTTCTGGCCTTATTGAGAGATAAAGAATCTTGGTAAACTTAATTATAACTGTTTATGAACAGTAACTTGACTGTAGAAATAAGTTAATTCAGTGAAGGTTATATGCTAGCTGATTACTTGATTGTACCTACCCTATTTCTAAACCATGGCTCATGAATACAGGTACAACTTCAAAAAATAAAATGTTGTCCAAAGGTAAATGGAAACCAACAAACCAGGTTCATTTGCAAAAAGGAAAAACTTACCTCTTGAAGTCATTATCAACCCAACTTACAGGAAGAAATTTAAAGATATTGTTATTATATAGCAGCTAAACTCTCAGTCATAATTGTTTACCTTTGGGGAAAAGACTCTGAAGATTCTAGAGATTCAAATGTGTATTGAAATATACCAAGGATCATTATCACATTCTCAAGTGAATATTGAGCAATTTATTTCACACAAATGCAACTAATCATCAAGGACTCTGTGATCCCTCAAGTGATCTTTTTTTCCTTTTTATGTAAGTATTATTGCTCTTTCATTGATAATAATTGAGAGCATATTGCAAGAAGTTATCTAAGTTTACTTTGATATTTCAAGTTAAAGACTATCAAACTGCAAATATGCAATGGAACATTGACATCTTTCATTCAATATCTGTTCACTTTATAAGCATTTTGTACTGTTAGATGTAAGACACTCCAAGAGAAATCTTGAGGAATATGGGGAAAGATGACATGTAAATTTGAATATTTCTTAACACAGTTATTGAAAATATACACAAAACTTTTATAGCAAAAATATATAATGAGTACTTTTTAGTTTGTTAAAAAGGTAATTGCAAAATAAAGAGGTTTGGGCCATATCCAGATGACAGTATCTCATATATGCCTCAAAAAGGTGCCTTCTGGTTAATGACTTTTGTGATGGAAGGTGGTAGGTGTGGCATCCTTCAAACTGAAGACTCAATGTAACTCTCTTGATAATATTAATTTTAGGAAGTCCCATATCACTATCATGATGCTCCCTTAATGCAAATAGGTGACCACTGCTAGTACCTACTTTCAGTCTAAGCAACTCTACAGAGTATTGTGCTTAATGCTTTACATATATCACATTGACTCCTCATAATGATTTTGTCATCTAATTATTCTCTTTATCCTTTTTAACAGATGAAGGGACTAATTTTTAGTTTAGTCTACTTGTCAGAATATACTAAATTGGTAAGAACAATATCCTGTTTAAAATGCATTGTTAATTTGAGTGTTATATTGTATGCTTTGAACTACCATGGTCACCCAGTTGTAAGTGCCTCTGTGATAATGGATGATGCTTCACAGGCAGATATGATTAATCATCTATCTGCTCTTTCCTTTCCAAAATATTTGTTGAGCATCTATTGTATTCTAGAGACTGAGAAAATGTTGAAAACTTATTGATGAATAAAAGAACTTTGATGAAATTTAGATTTCAATGGAGAAGACACTAGAAAATTCAACCTCATAAACACAGAGCATATAAGGGATGTGGAAATAACAAAGCAGTGAGATTAATATGACTGACAGAGTAGCCATATGATGTGAGTGCTACTAGAATATGGAAAGTGACACAAAATCCACAATGAGCTTGTGATGTTTGAGTGGATACCGGAGAAGACCTGTAGATGCAATGAATGGAGGAAAAGCTGCCAGAGGGCATCAAGGAATAAAAAGGAGGCTATTGTAAGCTATGGAGAGAGTCTTGGACCATGGAAAAGTGTTTGGGTTATATTAAAAAACAAATATAAAACCACTGAAATCTTTTTAATATGGCCCCAAGTGTCTGTCAGTTTGTCATGGTGTGGGGGCTTGCATGTTGCTCTGATGCTGAAAGCTATGCCACCAGTATCTCACATACCAGCAGGGACATCCATGGTAGACAGATTTCAGCTGAGCTTTCAGACTAAGATAGACTAGGGAGAAGGATGCAGCAGCTTACTTGTGAAACAATTATGACTGAAAGCCCTATGAACAGCAGAGAAGCACAGTCAACAGGTAAATGAGCCCCTCAGGCATGAAAGCATTCAAGAAACAACTGGGGAAGAGTTACTTCCTGGAAGCAGAGTCAACCTTAATTATAGGATGGAATAAATCTCCTAGGATCTCCTTTTGCTAATAAGGCACAAATCAAAATGAGAAGAAACATAGTATCTGAAATAATAGGCTCAAACATAAAAAGATCCCTCGCGTGGCACAGTGTTGGGTAGTGTTTTGTGCTGTTGTACATATGGTCGCAGAGTCAGATGCAATGTGATGGCACCTAACAACAACAACAACATCTCTAATAAGATTCAAGTTTTAAAAGAAAGAGAGAAAGAATACCAGGAACCAAGAAATATGTGTAATGACATCTGAAAAGCATGGAGACACAGTAGGGGATACAGAGAAAAGTAGGAAATAGTCCTTAGCTCCAACTGTAGCTTCCTGAGGTCGGGGAGCCATAGCTGTAAGCTCATGGCAAGCCGGATAACCAGGTGACGTCAGTCTGGAGGTCCTGGCTGTAGGAGGAACCCAAAATTCTCATAATTCTTAAATCCAATGTTGGGATTCTGAGTGAATGTGACTCCTTCTGTCTGGCAGGCTTGCACTGAGAAGAAATCCATTGCACCTCTCCTTATCTTGATTTGTTATAGCCAGAGCTATCTTGAGAGGCAGCCTATTGTTTGAGTTACACTGGAGACCTGAAGATAAGAAACAGATCCAAGTCAGGGAGCCTAGGAACATCTTGACAGAGTGTGTGTGGTGGGGGGGGGGGAGAAGGCAACTAGAGGCAATTGTGAGCAGGGGGGGGGTCAGAGGAAAACCACTGAAGACTTGAAGCATCCTGGAGCTTGGGGTGTAGAGGGTCCAGTGGCGAAGGGCCCTGCCTTGTGTTTGAGGAGTGAGCCCCACAGCCTGTGGATTATTGCAGAGACTGAGAGTTCTAAGCCTCTGCCTAGGGATTCCTTGGCCTCTGGTCCTGCCTTACTGCCTTACTGTAGTTTGCAGCTGGCAGGGACAGAGAACTCTGTTCCCAGGTCCAGCAGATAACTTGGTTTCCTCAACCTCTTCCCTCCCACAGAGTGATGCTCTGCTGGGAAGGGCCTGAGAGTACTAAGGGCAGCAGGCAGAGTGGCTGGCTCCCATGGGTTTTCCCATCCAGTGCAGGTCTAAGTGCTCTGTTTCCTTCCACAGTCTCCAAGACTATTGTGAGAAACCTCTCTGTTTGGACTTATGCCATGTATGATTTCACAAGCTGAGATGCCTCTGGACTGAATGGGAACTTACATTGTCCACAAGCCACAAAGCCGCTTGTACTGAATGGGGGCTCGCAGTATACAAAGCAAAGCTTTCAAAGTAATATAGCCACAATGCTGACAATATATCCTTAACTGGTCTGGTCCACAGTTCACATAAAGCACCAACTTGAACAGAAAGAATTACAGACTTCAGCTAGGACTCACCAATTCCCACCTGGTAGGTTACCATACTACAGGACTCAGAAAGAAGTTTCTTCAAATTTTTAACACTTTAATGTATTTGTTTTTACTTTAACATTTTAATTTATACATATATTTTTTAGCTTATTTTACTTCTAAGGATCTTTCACGCTTTTATTTTTATTACTCTATTTATTGTTGTTGCTAGGTGCCGATGAGTTGAGACTCAGAAACTCTGTGTACAGCAGATCGAAACACTTCTTGATTCTGGGCCAGAACATGATCTTATTTATGTTTAAGCCCATTGTCACACACACTGTGCTGATCCATCTGGTGGAGGGTTTTCCTTTTTTTCATTGACCTGCCACTCTCCCAAACATGATGTCTCCAGGGATTGATTGATCCCTCCTGACTACATGTCTGAAATATGTAAGACACAGTCTGGTCATTCTTCCAGAATGCTTCCAACAAGCATTCTGGTTGCACTTCTACTAGGACAGATCTGTTGGTTGTTTTGGCAGTCCATAGTATATTCAATAGATATCTTCAACACCATAATTCAAAAACATCAATTCTTTTCCTGTCTCCCTTGTTCAATGTCCAGCTTTCACAACCATATGGTGCCACTGAAAATACCATGACATGAGTCAGACGCACCTTTGTCTTCAAAGTGATATCTTTGCTTTTCAATACTCTAAAGAGACCTTTTGCCACAACTTTTCTTAGAGCAATGTATTTTTTGATTTCTCAACTGCTGCTTCCATGGGTGTTGATTATAGAGCCAAGCAAAGCAAAATCTTGGACAAACTCAATCTTTTCTCCATTTATTGTGACATTGCATACTGACGCAGTCATAAAGATTTTTGTTTTGTTGATGCTTAGTCATAACCCATATTGAAGGCATGATCTTTGATCTTCATCAAATGTTTTAAATCCTCTTCACTTTCAGCATGCAGAGTTGTGTCATCTGCATAATGCAGGTTGTTAATGAGTCTTCCTCCAATATTGATGCCACATTCTTCCTCAGAAAGTCCATCTTCTCAGATTATTTGCTCAGTATAAAAATTGAAGAGATATGGTGAAAGTATACAGGCCTGATGCACACCTTTCTCAACTTGAAACCAGGCAGTGTTTCCTTGTTCTATTTGAACAACTGCCTCCTGGTTCATGTACAGATTTCTCATGAGTACAATTAGGTGCTCTGGTATTCCCACTTTTTGAAGTGTTATCCATAATTTGTTAAGATCCATACAGTCAAATGCCTTTGCATAGTCAAAAAACATAAATAGAAATGTTTCTGATATCCTCTGCTTTCGGCTAATATCCACCTGACATCAGCAATGATGTCCCTCGCTCCCTATCCTTTTCTGAATCCAACTTGATTTTCCAGTAATTCCTTGTTTGTATACTGCTGTCATTGCTTTTGACTGATCTTTAGTAAAATTTTGTTTATGTGTGATTTTAACGATATGGTTTGAGAGTTCCCACATTTAGTTGGATCCCTTTTTTTGGGAATAGGCACAAATATGGATCTCTTCTAGTCAGTTGGCCAGGTAGCTGTTTTCCAAGTCAGTTGGCATAAACATGGTAACACCACCAGCGCTGCATCTGTTTGTTGAAACATCTCTTTTGGTTTTCCATCAATTCGTGGAGCCTTGTGTTTCACCAGTTCTTTCAAGGCAGCTTCCACTTCTTCCTTCAATACCATTGGTTCCTTTTCCTATGCAACCTCTTGAAGTGGTTGGTCATTTACCAATTCTTTTTTGTTTAACTACTCTGTGTATTACTTCCATCTTCTTTTAATGTTTCCTTCATCATTTAATATTTTCCCTGTAGAACCTTTCACAATTGCCACTTGAGGCTTGAATTTTTTCTTCACATTTTTCAGCTAAGAAACACAAAGCATGTTCTTCCCTTTTGGTTTTCTGCCTCCAGTTCTTTGCATATGTCATTATAATATTTGTTTTTGTCTTCTCAAGCTGCCTTTTGAAATCTTCTGTTTAGTTCCTTAACTTTATCATGTCTTCCGTTTACTTTAGCTGCTGGATGTTCAAGGGCAAGTTCCAAATCTCTTTTGACATGTAACTTGGTG
>VMDO01010408.1:38600-71996 GCA_007922755.1 Pedetes capensis
CTGCCTCCTGGTTCATGTACAGATTTCTCATGAGCACAATTAGGTGTTCTGGTATTCCCATTTTCCGAAGTGTTATCCATAATTTGTTGTGATCCACACAATCAAATGCTTTTGCGTAGTCAATAAAACATAGACAGACATCTTTTTGATATTCTCTGCTTTCAGCTAATATCCACCTGACATCAGCAATGATGTCCCTGGTTCCCCGCCCTCTTCTGAATCCCACCTGATTTTCCCATAATTCCCTGTCTATGTGCTGCTGCAGTCGCTTCTGAATGATCTTTAGTAGAATTTTGCTGGTGTGTGATATTAATGATATTGTCTGATAGTTTGCACATTCAGTTGGATCCCCTTTTGGGGGAATAGGCACAAATATGGATCTCTTCCAGTCAGTTGGCCAAGTAGCTGTTTTCCAAATCTGTTGGCATAAACATGTTAACACCTCCAGTGCTGCATCTGTTTGTTGAAACATCTCTATTGGTATCCCATCAACTCCTGGAGCCTTGTGTTTTGCCAGTTCTTTCAAAGCAGCTTCCACTTTGTCTTTCAACACCATTGGTTCCTCTTTGTATGCAACCTCTTGGAATGGTTGGTCATCTACCAATTCTTTCTTGTATAATGACTCTGTGTATTCTTCCCATCTTCTTTTGATGTTTCCTGCATGATTTTATATTTTCCCTGTGGAATCTTTCACTACTGCCACTCGAGGCTTGAATTTTTTCTTCACTTCCTTAAGCTTGAGAAACATGGAGCATGTTCTTCCCTTTTGGTTTTCTGCCTCCAGCTCCTTGCACATGTCATTATAATATTTGTTTTTGTCTTCTCGAGCTGCCTTCTGAAATCTTCTGTTTAGTTCCTTAACTTCATCATGTCTTCCTTTTGCTTTAGCTGCTCGATGTTCAAGGGCAAGGTCAAGTGTCTCTTTTGACATGTAATTTGGTCTTTTCTTTTTTTCTTGTCATTTTAAGAACTTTTTGCTTCCTTCTTGAATGATATCTTTTATGTCATGCCACAACTCTTCTGGTCTCCTATCATTTGTGTCTAATGCATTAAACCTATTTTTGAGGTGGTCTCTGAACTCAGGTGGGATATACTCAAGGTCATACCGTGGCTGTCATATACTTGTTCTAATTTTCTTCAGCTTCAGTTTGAACTTGCATACGAGAAGTTGATGGTCTGATCCACAGTCAGCACCTGGTCTTGTTTTGACATTTTGTACAGAGCTTTTCCATTGTCTCTTTGCACATATGTAGTCAATTTGATTCCTGTATGTTCTGTCTGGTGAAGTCCATGTGTATAGTCTCCGTTTATCTTGTTGAAAAAATGTATTTGCAATGAAAATGTCATTGGTCCGACAAAATTCTATCATGAGATCTCCAGCTTCGTTTCTGTCACCAAGACCATATTTTCCAACTACTGGGCCTTCTTCTTTGTTTCCAACCTTTGCGTTCCAGTCACCAGTGATTATCAGTATGCCTTGATTGAATGTTTGATCTATTTCAGATTGCAGAAGCTGATAAAAGTCTTCCCTTTCTTCATTTGTGGCCTTAGTGGTGGGTGCATAAATTTGAATAATAATCATATTAACTGGCCTTCCTTATAGGTGTATGGATATTATTCTATCACTGACAACATTGTATTTCAGGACAGATCTTGAAATGTCTTTTTTGATGATGAGTGCAACCCCATTTCTCTTTAGTTTATCATTCCCAGCAGAGTAGACCATATGATTGTTTGACTCAAAATGGCCTATGCCAGTCCATTTTAGCTCACTGATGCCTAGAATGTCAATGTTTATGCACTCCATTTCTTTTAACAATTTCTAATTTTCCTAGATTCATACTACGTACATTCCATGTTCCAATTATTAATGGATATTTATAGTTGTTTCTCCTCATTTTGAGTCTTGCCACATCAGCAAGTTGAGCACCCTGGGGTTTTACTCCATTTCCGTCATCATGGTAGACTCTACTTGGAGGAGGCAACTCTTCCCCAGTAGTCTTTTGAGTGCCTTCCAACCTGGGGGCCTCATTTTCAGGCACTATATCTGACAGTGTTTCTTTGCTATCCATAGGGTTTTCAATGGCTAGTTGTTTCGGGAGTGGCTCGACAGGTCCTACTCCCTGTATTACTCTGTACCCCATCATCATTTATTAATAAAGGGAAAAGCAAATAATAATAATAATAATAATAAGAAGAAGAAGAAGAAGTTACCAGAAACATTTGGGATAGAGAAAAGGCAGTTCCAAAGGTTTACACCTATGAGTACCTGTGCTAAAATAACAGAAAGATATCAAACAAATGACCTTTAACATCCCTCAAGTTCTTAGACAAACAAGAACAAATGAAACTCATAAATCATAAAGAGCAGGGTAAAAAATAGTGAAATGGAGACTAAACAAAAAATACAAAGGATTAAAGAAAGAAAGATAATGTTCTTTGAAAAGATCAACAAGATTGACAAATCCTTAGCCAAAATAACCAAAAGAGAAAATGCAAATTACCCAATTTGGAGATGAAAAAGAAGTTGTTACAATAGATGTCACTAATATCCAGAGGTTCATTAGGGAATATTTTGAAAGCTTATATTCCAATTTAATAAATGACTGTACCAATGCTTCTAAAATTATTCCACAACATACAAAGTGAAACAAGAGTGCCAAGGTCATTCTATAATTCTAGTAATGCCCTGATACCAAACCCAGATAAGGACACAACAGAAAAAGACTATAAATTAATTTATTTAATGAACTTTGTTGTTGTTGTTGTTAGGTGCCGTCAAGTCGGTATCCGACTCATAGCGACCCCCTGTACAACAGGGGAAACACTGTTGTTGGTGCTTCTCTGCTGTTCATAGGGTTTTCAATGGCAGATTGATTTTTGGGAGGGGGTTGCCAGGTCCTTCTCCCAAGCCTACAGCTTCTGGTGTTCCCGGCGGTCTCCCATCCAGGTACTAACCAGGCCTGACCCTGCTTAGCTTCCGAGATCTGACGGGATTGGATGCCACAGGGCTACCGCTGCAGGCATTTAATGAACAGGGACACAAAAATAATTAATAAAATATCTGCAAAACAAATTCAACAATGCATTGAAAAAATCATACCCATGTAATCTCAACAAAGGTGCCACCACTATTCTTTGGGGAAAAGATAGCCTCTTGAAAAAATGGTGCTAAGAAAACTGGATATGCTTATGTAGAATCCTGAAACTAGAACCTTATTTCTCCTCCTATATACTAGCTCTATTATATAACTTATGTGGAGACCAAGAGATTTCCTCTTTACTTGATGCAGCCCAGGGAAGCAAAAGGTTAGACACCTCTGTCTTAGAGTCTTTCCAATTGATCTTGCCAGCAGAGTGGCTGGATTTATTTTGTGGTGCTGGGGATCAAACCTGAGGCCTTAGGGTAGAAGCTATGCAAGAACTCTACCAACAGAGCAAAACCCCCAGGAATGGATTTCTTATGTGCTAGGTCAAGACTACAACAGCAAGTGTTCCAAAAGACTAAAAAGGAAGATGTAGTGTTCCTTGTGATCTAATCTCAACAGCACCATAACAACTTTTCCTCCTATTTTACCCTCTCTAAAGTTATCTGTGCTTGCAGCCATAGCCATGTGGCATTCAATCCCATCATATCTCAGAAGCTAAGCAGGGTCCAGCCTGCTTAGTACTTGGATGAGAGACGGCCTGGGAACACCAGATGCTGTAGGCTTGGGAAATGGACCTGGCAACCCACTCCCAAAAATCAACTAGCCATTGAAAACCCTATGAACAGTAGAGAAGCACTGACAATAGTGTTTCACCTGTTGTGCATAGGGTCGCTATGAGTTGGATATTGATTTGAGGGTACATAACAACAACAACAACAGCAGCAGCAGCAACAGAAGTTATCAGTATCATACATCCAAGTGTAGAAACAGGACAGATGTAATCAATTAGTTAGTAAGCAATTTTGGTTGACTTTCCCTGCTTCTACAATCAATTACTTTCAATCATTGATGAGTAAACAGTCAAAATCCATGTTACCAGAATTCCTTGTTTACCTTTATAACAGAAATTTATATGGTCTTTCAGCACTATCCAAACTTGAAGCTCTCTCACAATGCTAGCTGGCCCATAGCTCATTGATCCTTCTTAAATTTTTAGTCTATACTTTATGCATCTACATATTGTGTTGAAAACATTATTTCATGCTACAAAATCCCAGGAACAATTCATTACTCAGTAGGAAGCGATTTGATTTTTAATATGATTCTATTTTAATTATGCACTTAATATCTAGCATGTCTTGTTTGATTACATCAATACTTCAAACCATTTGGTAAGACAATATTTTCTGCATCAACTATATAAAAAGTCAATAACTTTACAGTAGCTAAACTCATTGATAACCCTAATTTAAAATTCCTGTCTACTAATACAGAGGATGCCAAATTGTATACACATTTTAAGACACAAAAAAATCTGTATTTAACTTGTAATAACATAGACCAATAACAAAAGATAAATACAAATCACATTTGACATCTGCAATTATAAGAGGAGCTCAGAGTAGCAAAAAACAAAAAAACAAAACAAACAAACAAACAAAAAGCAGAGCTTATCACTGTGTGAGTCCTCCAGATCTTCAATTGTGGACATCAAATACAGTACCATGCATCTCAAACATATCCAAATTCATGAAGTTTTTAAGCATGTTGGAAGTTCTTTTATATACTCATACCTCCATTGTCATTGTACTTTCACAATGTTCTCAAATTTCAAAACCACTTCAAAATTGCCTTGTGTTCCCTGAAGAAAAATAGTGTTTCTGCCATTTTCTTTGCCTGTCCTGCCTGTCACATGGTTGTGCTAGCATTCATTTGATTAACACCACCTTTTGAGTGTAGGTCACACAGGATGTTGCTAGCATAATTCAATTCAACTTCAAAAAGTAATACATAGATAACATCTATTGAAACGTATACCTTTTTTTGGATCCAGGATAGTATCAAAGCAACTTTATTTCCTCTGTTCAAAAATGGTGGTAATTAATTGGTAGACATCATAAAGTATATAAAAACCTAAGTGAGTCTTATACACATTAGCTGCTTAAAGAATCTGTTCTTTATTCACCATGACCAAGTGGGATTTATTCCACAGATGCAAGCCTGGTTCAACATACAGAAATCAATTAATGTAATCAAACGTATCAAGAAATTGGCAAACAAAAACCACATGATCATCTCAATTAAGGCTGACAAGGCTTTCAACAAAGTGCAACACCTTTTCATGATAAAAACCCTGGATAAGGTAAGTATAACAGGCAAATACCTTAACATCATTAAAGCCATCTATGACAAACCTGGGCTGGGATTTAGCTCAGTTGGTAGAGCACTGCTCTGCATTCTCTGAGGTCCTGAGTTTGATTCCCAGCACCGCGAAAATGAGAGAAGGACCTGGCAATCCACTCCCAAGGCAATCCCGAAACAGTCAGCCACTGAGAACCCTATGAGGGTCGCTATGAGTCGGACATGACTCAACAGCACCTAACAACAACAACAACATGATAAACCTACAGCCAACATCATATTAAATGGAGAAAAACTGAAATCATTTCCCCTTAGGTCCAGAACAAGGCAAGGATGTCCTCTCTCTCTTATTCTATTTAACATAGCAATTGAAGTCCTTGCCAGGGCAATCAGACAAGAGAAAGAAATCAAAGGGATACAGATTGGAAATGAATAGGTCAAATTATCCTTATGTGCAGAAGATATGATTCTATACCTAAAAACCCCCAAAACCTCATCAAGAAAACTTTTAGATCTAATCAACTCCTTCAGCAAAGTGGTAGGATATAAAATCAACACTCAAAAATCAATAGCTTTTCTTTACACCACCTGTAAAGAGGAGGAGAAGGAAATTTCAGAAAAAAAACCTTTAATTATAGCCCACCAGGAAATTAAATACCTTGGAATCAATCTAACCAAAGACCCTTCAGAACTCTACAAGGAAAATTTCAAAACACTAAAGAAAGAAATAGCAGAGGACACTGAAAAATGGAAAGACCTTCCCTGCTCCTGGATAGGGAGAACTAATATAGTAAAAATGGGTCTCCTACCAAAAGCAATTTATAGATTTAATGCAATATCCATTAAAATTCCACTGACTGACTTTACAGAAATAGAAAAAATGATCCAAAGTTTCATATGGAACAACAGAAGACCATTTATAGCCAAAACACTCTTAAGCTGCAAAACTAATGCAGGTGGAATCACAATCCCTGAAATCAAGCTATGCTATAGGGCAGTGGTAGTAAAAACAGCTTGGTACTGGCACAAAAATAGGCCTGAAGACATCTGGAACAGGATAGAACACCCAGAAATACCTCAACACACCTATAGCCACCTAATTTTTGACAAAGGGGCAAAGCAAGTAAACTGGAAAAAGGATAGCCTTTTCAATAAATGGTGCTGGGAAACATGGACATCCACATGCAGAAAAATGAAAACCGACCCACATCTCTCAATATGCATTAGAGTTAACTCAAAGTGGATAAAAGATCTCAACATAAAACCAGAAATTTTAAAACTAATATAAGACAAGATAGGTAATACACTCCAACATATAGGCATAGGAAAGTATTTCCTTAATAGGACTCCAATTGCTCAAGAAATAGCAACAAGAATAGATAAATAGGATTATGTGAAATTAAAATTCTTCTGTACAGCAAAGAAAACAATTAACAGAGTCAAGGAAACCCCCACTGAATGGGAAAAATCTTCACATCCTATACATCAGACAAAGGTCTAATTACCAGAATTTATAAAGAACTTAAGAAAAAATACCCAAGAAAACAAATAACCCAATAAACAAGTGGACAAAGGAACTGAAGAGACAGTTCTCAAATGAAGAGGTCTGTAAAGCTATGAAATTGATGAAAAAATGCTCAATATCCCTAGCCATTAGGGAAATGCAAATTAAAACAACTCTGAGATTTCACCTTATACCAGTAAGAATGGCCAAGTCCAATGAAACAAATAACAACAAATGCTGGCGAGGTTGCAGAGAAAAGAGAACACTCTTACATTGTTGGTGGAGCTGTAAATTGGTCCAACCACTGTGGAAATCAATATGGAGGTTTCTTAAAAAACTAAAAATTGATCTACCGTATGACCCAGCTATAACAGTATTGGGAATTTACCCAAAGAGAGATGTGTCATCATACCACAGAGACACCTGCATCTCCATGTTCAATGCAGCACTTTTCACAATAGCAAGGATATGGAATAAACCAAAGTGCCCATTAACAGAAGAATGGATAAAAAACTATGGTACAGATGCATAATGGAATACTACTCAGCAATCAAAAAAATGAAATAATGCCATTTGTAGCAAAATGGATGGAATTGGAGAAAATTATTTTAAGTGAACGAACACAAGCTCAGAGAGAGAAATGCCACATATTGTCACTCATATGTGGGAGTTGAATCAAAATTATAAGAAGGAAAAAATCCTAGGCAGAGGGTGGAGCATAATAAAAGAAGCTAAGAGTGGGATTATTATAAGTATACTAGAAAAATTCATGTAATAGTTCTGACAATGTAAAAAGAAAGCTCACTACAGAAAAAATTTCTATCTTAAACAGAGCTGGAACCCAAGGATATATAGAAAAATATTACCATAAATATACAAGCAAATGGAAGAGAAGTCTTTGGTGGGGGTATCTTATGGGGGGAGGAAGTGCACAAGAGGGTAAGGGAGAACTTATATGTATAATGTACAACAAAATGCATATATGGAAATGTCACAATGAAAGCATGTCAGAATGAATCACATTAAGGTGTACATTGAAATTTTCCAATAAAAAAAGAATCTGTTAGTCATTGCAGGCTATATTGGATTTCACTATAATAATCACTTAACTTCATTATTATATAGTTCCTCCACATGTCTGTCAGCTTGTTGTGCTGTAGGAACTTGTGTATTGCTGTGATGATGAAAACGATACCATAGATATAGCAGGGCCACCTGTGATGGGCAGGTTTCATCTAAGCTTCCAAACAAGACAGACTAGGGAGAACAACCCTGCAGTCCACTTCTGAAACAGTTAGCTTTTGAAAACTTGATGAATAGCAGAGAAACATTGCCAAATATAGTGCTGGAAGACATTCAAAAACTGACTGGGGAAGAGTTGCCTCCTGAAAGTAAAGTAAACCTTAATGATGGGAATAGAGTAAAGCCCTTGAGACCTCCATTCAACAGCAATTATATCCTTACTGAAGGAATGACCAATCAGACTTCCTTGGGTACATATTCTGACTTTATCACTTCTAATGTAACCTTGTGCAATATGTATAATATCTCTCAGACTGTTAGCTCATCTGTAAAATAATGACAATAATTAGTATTGCTCTATGAAAAAATAAACTAAGTACATTTTGCATACTTATGGTTCTTACCTGTATTCTTACCATGTTGCAATATTATCCAAGTTTTCCTTACAAAACCCTAAGCAAATTATTTTCTCCCAATATTCTGCCTTTTGTTTTGTTATCTTCTTCTATCTTGCATTTTTATTATTGGTTTTAAAGACACTTTAGGTTCACTTTTGAAACCAATGTAAAATATAAAAAGAGGTTTTATATGGATGAAACTTTCATTGTTTCGGTTAAAATAATATTAAAGTTAGACAACATTACATGTTAAATGTACCATGGGAGACATGTCATATTCAAAGCATAACATTTTGCCCATTGTCCCCAAAGGCTAATGTGCACATCACAATGAAAAGTGCATTTCATCCATCTGCAAGAGTCCCTAAGGTCTTTATAGGTTCACCATTGTTCAAAAGTTGTTGCTCAAAGACTCAATTAGAAATCAAGGCAATCTCTTAGCTCTTTGCAAAAATTAAAATAATAATTTAAATACTTCCAAGATATAATGGCAGAGAGTAAGCATTCCCATTCCAAAAGGGAGAGATTAGGGCATAAAAAGAAAGGATAGGACTAAAGAAAGGCCAAACCTCAGCAGGACACACACTAAATCCTGTATATCTAGCCAGACATAGTGGACATATTGTGGCATAGTGTGAGAACCAAAGGGCTTCAGTTGTGCTACATTTAGGGCCCTGCAAATTGTAGCCCACTTTGCCACTCTCTTTTGCTGGCTTAGCCTGCTGTCTGAACCTTTCCTTGGCAGGCATTACACATTCCTGCCGTCTCTAACTTCCTTGTGCCTCCATCACATCTTTGGGTTTGCCCTCACAGCTTCACACATCTGGCCTGCAGGGATCCTGAACCTGCCACACACTGTCTGATATCCCAGGCTTTCTTTGAAATCTGGGTCAAAGCCTCCATATCTCCATAACTCTTGCACTCTACATGCCTGAAAATCCATCATCACATGGACAATGCCATATTCTGCCACCAGTTTGAGTTGTAGGTAAGTGAGACTCATTTGAACATAGCCACATTAGCTTCTGAGTGCCTGGGTGACTGAGGACCATGAAATTAATCCTGAAGAAAGAACTTCCTTGGCAGCATTGTGAAGCATGGTGCCCCAAAGATGCTCTCTGCTCAAGGGAAAGTCTGATTATTACTTTTTTTTCTGACTGTTCCTTTCTATGTAATCCTGGCTTCCTACTTGGCCTGAAAGTTACTGTTTAGCCCATGCTGGCATTGAACTTGTGGCAATCTCCTCTTGACACTACCTCCCAAGTACGTGGATTATAGATATTAACCACTACTCCCAGCTGTCTAAGGGAAAGTCTTTTAAGTGAGTTTATAATTTTACTCTAGGTGGGGTGTCCCTGATTCTTAAAATGACTTCAAGTTATCTCTCTGATTATCCCAATAAAAAGTATTTGGCATCCTTTTAATGACACTAATCTTCAGCAGACACACATTCTTCTGCTCCCACTTTGTGTCTGCTTCTTTTCTGGACACATTGTAGGTTTCTCAAGCCTCTCTTCCATGTTTCTCGCTAATAATTTACTATAAACCTGTCTAAAAGCAGTTGGTCTTTCTTGAACTTTCCTCCACCAGATTAATTAGTTGGTCCCCTTTAAATTCAAATGCACAGGACATAGACAAAATGTGACAAGGTCTTTCCCACCACATTTCACAAATGTCTTCTAGTCCAATTCCCAGTGAAATCTTCATTCCCATCTGAAACTTTATGAGCACAGATCTTCCTGTGCTCATTCCTATCAGTATTCTACTCTTTTGCATTCCACCAGAATCACCCATTAAGATCTGCTTACTTTATCCTATGCTTTCTTTTGCACACTTCTCCAATATTTTCCAAATTCCTCACATAAACCAGTTCCAAAAGCTTCAGAAGTACTTGGTCAGATCTAGTCACAGCCACAACTCCACTCTTGGTACCAACTTTGTGTATTAGTTACTTTTGTGTGATTGTGAGAAAATACCTGACATAAACAACTTAAAGGGTGAAAGATTTATTTTAGCTCATGATTTCAGAGGGTCTAGTACATAGTTTTTAACTCCATATACTTGGGCAAAACAACATGGTGATGGGAGTATATAGCAGGGGAGGTTCTTCACCTCATGGAAGACAGGAAGGAGAGAAAGAAAAAGAAAGGGAAGGAGAGGTGTTATGGTAGGGTGGAGATTTCTGAAAAGTCTCTTTCTACTTCTCTCAAAAGGAATACAGTCTAATTTCCCTCTCGTTGAATGTGGATTGGATATACATTTTGGTTTTCCAGTAGATATAGGTGGAAAAGATGTTATGTTTCTCTTGAAGCTAGGTCGAGAGGAACACTGGATCTTCATTTCGAGTATATTGGAACATGTACTAGATTAGTCTTGAGAAACTTGGTGAGAAATACAACTTCCCAACTGTTGAGACCACATGTAAAGACTATAAGTGGTGAAGAAAGCAAACTTTCACACAATTCTGCTGATTTCTCCAGGTTAGGTGGATGAGAGGGAAGGTGACACACCTGGGACTCCAGGCCCTGGTTTAAAGTTTCTGTGCAGGTGAGGACTGTACCAGTGTGGCTTGGGCCAGCTAGGCAGGGGCCTTGAAGGGGCCTGAATTCCATAATTTTTCTGTCCCCTGCTTCCAGCCCACTGCTTCCTCTGGCTGTGGTCCTGCTGCCTTAAGTGTAGAAGCTTTTCAATTTTATATAATCCCACTTATTAATTTGGTGCTATTTCCTGGACTATTGGAGTTACATTAAAAAAGAACTTGCCTATACCCCTATGTTGAAGTATACTCTCTACTTTCCCTTCTAGTAGTTTTAGAGTGACTAGTTTTAGATTATGATCTCTGATATATTATGATTTTAGTGCAAAGTGAAAGGTGTGGGTCAACTTTCATTCTTTATGAGTGGACATCCAGTTTACTCAACACCATTTATTAAAGGGCACAACTAAAACGAGAAGAAACACGGTGGCCTCAACAACAGGCTCATACAGAAAAAAAATCATATGCATGGCACAGTGTCAGGTAGTGTTTCGTTCTGCTGAACATAGAGTCCTTATGAGATGAAGCAACTTGATAGCACCTAACAACAACAACATTTATTACAGAGACTATCTTTTCTCTTCTTTATGTCCTTGGTACCTCTACTGGCATTTGCAGCTAAGTGGATGGGCTTAAAGACAACCATCTTAAGTGAAATAACTCAGTCTCAAAAAGAAATATCATATGCTTTCCCTTATGCAGGAGCTGAATGTGAAGTTTATTATTTTTTTTGGTTCTGGAAGCTTTTGGATACCATTATTTCTTATTTATTAATATAATTATTATATATGTATTTATTGTTTAGTCAAAAAAAATTCAAAAAATGAGAACTTTTAATTTTTAGAAGGGACTTGTACTCACATTTTAAATTTGTATAGTGAGCTTGCATTCTGTTTTTTTTTTTTGCTATATTTATCTATTTTCCCTTTTGTGATAAATTACAGAGAACAATCCTTAGAATGGTGTGGAGAAACTTAAATTATCAATTGTTGTTTCTAAATCCTTTATGACTCTAGTACATTGTTAACATTTGGCTTCAAGATCTAACTCTCCAACATACAAATAGATAAGAGAGCAATTATTGGTTAGTGTGCCATTACCAATCTTTTAGTAAACTAGATTTGGATACTAGGTGCTATTCTGTGTCATAAAATTTTGTGATAGTGTTCTAGATATGGTAATTGTGGGTTTTCATTACAGCCTTTCATAGTTGTAGCAAAATCAGACCCAAACATGCAATAACTCAAGTCATATAGAGACATTGAACAGATCAGTGGTCAGGACTCAAAGCCAGCAGAATCTGTGGTTTAAGCAGGACCAAAGGCTTTTCCAGCCATTGACTGCCCTTGATACTTTCATCTGTTCATATAGTATATATGTTTATGCTTGCTGTGTTCAAGTTATTATTTGAAAAATAAGACAAGTATGTTGTTGTTAGATGCCATTGTGTCGGTGTCTGACTCATAGCAACCCTATGTACAAAAGGAGAAAGACTATTGTCAGTGCTTCTCTGTATTCATAGAGTTTCCAATGGTGAATTGATTTTTGCCAGTGGGTTGTTGGGTCCTTCTCCCAAGCCTACAGTATATGGTGTTCCCAGGTGGTCTCCCATCCCAGTACTAACCAGACCCAACTCTGCTTAGCTTCCAACATCTGATGGGGTCACATGCCACAGTCCTACAGTTGTAGGCAAAGACAAGTATAAGAGGATGTTATTGTATCAGATATGTCAATATACAGTATTACAGGAAAAAAAAAACCCTCTGTAGATCCAAGGCTGGATTTGCTGACCAAGAGAACAGACCGGAATTTTATGGATCAAAAAAATCCATTCTTAAAACATGATAGCATTAATGCAATTCACTGAGGATTTTATAGGAAATAGGGTTTTACGAAGGAATAAGGGTGTCCCTAATTAGATCAAGGAACTTCAAGAAGACTTCCCAGGAGATAAGAAACAGCAGTTAGGTTGATAGCTATACCATAAGCAAAGTTACCTGGCTGAATGGAAGCAAAGAATATGAGCATACTTAGGGATTTAAAGGTAAACTGAATTATGGATTTACTAAATTATGAATTCTTAGAGTTTGTGTGCTTAGGGGCCAAGACAGAAAGTCATGTGAGATATAAATAAAGCAGTGGCCATATTCCAGACTTTGTGAGACATGTTAAGAATGTTTTCTTTATTCTAAGAATTTTGGAAGATTTAGGTACATGCTTTTGAATAAGTACAGGATCTCAGACAGTAAGTGAATTGCATAAGCCAATTGTAGCATATATCCAAGATGTTGGCATAGGCTTCTCAAGAGAGGAACCTTTTGGAGGGTTTAATGAAGGAAATATCTATTTGGATTTATGGTCATAATTAATGTATGGAGAATGAACTGGAAAAGTAAGAAACATAATACAAAAGTTAATCAAGGGTTGTATTAGCCTTGCTTCTAGAGAGAAGCAAAAGTTAGAGGATCTTTGTACACATATAAAACAAATGCAGCTGTTTATCTATACACTCATATCTGCACATATTGAGGGATAGAGAGACAGAGAGAGAGAGACAGACAGAGAGAGAGAGAGAGACAGCGAGACAGAGAGAGAGAGAGAAAGAGAGAGGATGAAATTTTAAGGTTTTTCCCCATGAACTTGTGGTTGCTGGCAAGTCCTAAATCCATAGGACAGGTGAGCAGATTGAAAACACTGGCAAGAGTTGATGTTATTGTCTAGAGTCCAGAACTACACTGGGGGCAGAAATTCATCCTCTTGGGATGACTTTAGTCTTTTCTCTTAACTGATTAGACAAGACCCTCTTCCATTATGGAGGACAATTTGCTTCATTAAATGTCTAATGATTTAAAAGATAACCACATCTTTAAATATACCACCAGGGAAATTTCTGGACTGGTGTTAGACCAAACTATTGTACCTCATAGTCTAGTCAGGTTGGCACATAAAATTAACCATCACAGGGCTATTATTACAAACTAAATGTAATGGGGAGGGACTTGAAGATAGGGAGAAATAGTAGATAAATCTTGGTCTCAGAATGTAATTGAATATAGAATTATACATGGAGAAGAAAACAAAATTATTCCCAGGTTCATAAATCAGTAAACTGAATGATGCCGTTGCCTTGTGCAAGGAAAGAATTCAGTGGAGAAAGATGATAGGAAGAAAGAAATATTTTGGTCATCAGCATATAGAAGTAACCTAAGATCATAAGGTGAGACACACTCCAGATTACTCAGGCTTTCTTAATATGGTATCAGTTTGACCATGAGTAAGTCACTCTAAAATTTTGCTCCATTCATTTTCTGAGTAGTGCAGGAATACTACTAATTCCCAAGTTTTGGCCTGACAGATGAATTCACAGATTAGTTAGGGGCATCTCATACTTTTCACTTTTGAGGACTCCTTTAGATCCAAGGCTGGACTTGCTGACCAGGAGAACAGACCAGAATTTTATGGATCCAAAAAACCTATTCTCAAAACATGATAGCATTAATGCAATAAAAATATTCTGTAATTGCTGTGTGTTCTACTCTGTCATTTCTTTTCAGAATATACTCAATCAATGAGTACAGTTACAGCACATATTTTAAGATAAGCTACTGTTGATAATGAATATAATCCTAAAGATTTAGAAGTACAATAACCACAAATTATAGCAGATAACTAGTTTGAAAGAATCTGAATATACTTTAAAAAGTGATTATTTTTACATGAACACTTTTTGAAATCAGATATTAAACAAAATTTATTAAAGTAACATTATGAGCCATTGATTTACTATTTTATGTTGGATCTTACCTTTATATTTACTAAATAAGATTCTTAATGCCTAATGATATATCAACAGATGTATTTCAATCACAGGCACTCAGTTTCCTCTTATTATTGTATTTAAGGAATGGTATTACTATAACACATCCTAAAAATGCAGATTTCATGAAGAAAATATTTTCCTACCAAACTGTCTCTTCAGAGCCCCCTTAATCTCATTACTCCTGAGACTGTAGATGAGGGGGTTCAACATGGGGATCACCACCAGGTAGAACACGGACACCACCTTGTTCTGGTCAGTGGAATAGCTGGAATTGGGCATCACATAAATGAATGTAATGGTCCCATAGAAGAGAGTGACTGCAGTGAGGTGGGAGGTGCAGGTGGAGAAGGCCTTGTGGCGGCCCTCAGAGGAGCGCATCTTCAGGATGGTGATGAGGATGTAGATATAGGAGACGGCTATGACAAAAACTGTGACCACAATGATGGAGCCAGCAGAAAATGAGGGGACAACTGCAGGGACACTGACATCAGAACAGGAGAGTCCAACTAAAGGAGGAAAGTCAAAGAAAAAATGATTGACTCTATTTGGACCACAGAAGAACAAAGAGAAGAAGGAAATGGTAAAGGAGGAAACATTAAGGAAGCCTCCTACATATGCCACTACAAGTAATTGGACACAGATACGTGTGGACATTTTGGTTGAATAAAGCAGTGGATTGCAGATTGCTGTGAAGCAATCATATGCCATGGCAACCAGAAGAAAGCATTCAACTGTCCCAAAAAAAAAACAGCTGAACCAAGCTGGATGGCACATCCAAGGTAGGAAATTGTATTTCTCTCCCCCATGAAATTTACCAGCATATTGGGTGTGACAGAGGATGAATAGCCTATGTCCACTGAAGCCAAATGGCTCAGAAAAAAGTACATGGGATGATGGAGCTGAGAAGAAACTCTGATGAGAATGATTGTGCTGAGATTGCCGGATATGGTCACCAGGTAGATGCAGAGGATGATCACAAAGAGGATGATTCAAAGGACTGGATCATCTGTTAAGCCCAATAAAATGAACTCTGTCACTGTGGTATGGTTCCCATCCAAAAGGAATTCCATGGGGTGATACTGTTGCTTTTAATAGAAATCTGTTATGAGAGCATTACATGAAAACATTTATACTTATACATATATAAATTCTTACATATATATGATTTCATTTTTATTAATATACATATGGAGGTCATTTTAAACAAAACAAATCATTCAAAAAATTGAATTATTTTTATACTGGGGAAGTTGGGGGGGAATCATACAAGAGGATAAGGGGGAATCTATATGAATAATGTACATCAAAATGCATATATGGAAATGTCACAATGAAAAGCATGTCAGAATGAATCACATTAAGGTGTACATTAAAAATTTCCAATTAAAAAAAAAGAATTTTTATGCTAAAAATCATGTCCCAAAGTTAACGTATTTATGTTTAACAAGTCCTTCTATAGTTCAGTTTGTTTTTAACATAAAATCCAGAAAACTTACATCATGCAGGATATATTTTTATACATAATATGAACCAAAATTGCACCAATGCTAAAGATTTAAATAATTACATTTTAGTATTAACAAAAAAGGACAATTGTATCAAAAGGATTAAAATATATAAATATAGGACTATGTATTGGAGAATTGAATAACAGCTAATATTTTAATGAATGCTTACTAAACTATGGGCATGGAATTAAAATGATATATAATTCCATTTAATTTCCATTAAAAATACCAAGTAATTTTATTACTCCCAACTTATTGATGATGGATCTGTGTTTGAATATGTTAAATAACTTATCTAAAATTGCATAGGAATTTGTGAAATCTGGATTAGAACTCCAGGTAGGTTGAATTCAGTTTGTTCCAGCAGTCACTATTTCTTTAAATGAAATTAAATAATAGTTAAAATGAAGTTGAATAAATTTGTAGATGGGGAAATAATAAGTTAGACTTTCAGTTTTCTGGTAGCTAATATCAAAAAGAGATACTTAGCCAGTTACCTCACCTGCAGCTGTACTACCCTGGCATCTGATCCTGTCAGACCTCAGAAGCACAGTCTGGCCTTGTTAGTACATTGTGGGAGACTGTCTGGGAATACCGAGTATGATAGGCTTGGGAGAAGGACATGGCAGCCCACTCCCCCAAAATAATCAACAATTGAAAACTCTATGAATAGCACAGAAGCACTGACAATAGTGCCGGGCATGGCATAGTGTCAGGTAATGTTTCATCTGTTGTACATAGTGTCTCTATGAGTTGGACCCAGCTCATAGGCACACAACAACAACAACAACAACAGGATACTTACATGGTGTCCAAAGGCTATCAGCTAAATAACACCATTTTTAAAACTAAAAAATGCAGTTTTCTGAACAGGACAGGAAGCAATAGAAAATTTTTGAAATTAAGTTTATGAATTTGTAAATTTATTAAATGTTTTAAATATATACAATTAGTGTCTTGTTTTGTCCAGTATTTTGAAATATCAATGAAATTATGCAAAATATTATATGATAATATTCAGAACATGAAGTTTGTTCGAACAGATTGAATCCTTTCCGAATATAACTATGTTTTCTTATTGGAGTATTTTAGAATGAAACAATATTATCTTGACATAGTATACAGGTTAATAAAGTTCTAACATAAGAATTTAAGAAATTTACTTAGGTTCACCCAAGTGGGAACCAGGTTGACTCTCATTTCCCAAGATTGTGGTTCTATATCATACTCATTGCCTGAAGTGTCTGATGCTTAAAATGCTAGAACATTCAATCAGTTAACAAAGTAGGTGGTTCTACAAGATATTTGCTGACAGTAATCTGTCAAAGCAGTTCAGAGCTAGTGAATTTCTTAGTATTACAGCTAAAAGTCAAGGTTACATACTCTTAGGGTATTCAAACTGCATGTGGTTTTCTGGTGTTATAGACAGATAAATAAGGAATTTTGGTAAGCTCAATTATGTCTGTTTATACACAGTAATCTGATTATGGACACAAGTTAATTCAATGAATATTATTGGCTAGATTACTACCTGATTATATCTACCATATTTCTAAACCATGGCTTGTGAATACACCGTTGTCCAAAGGTCAATGGAAACCAATAAAACAGATTGCAAAAGCCAAAATCTTACTGCTTGAAATAAGAATCAATCTGCCTTACAGAAATAAATTCAAAGATATTGTTATTATACAGTAGCTAAAATTTCATTCATCATTGTTTGCCTTTGGGGATGAGACTCTGAAGATTTTAGAATCAAATGTGAATTCAGATACCTGAGGGACCATTATAACATTCCCGAGTGAATATTGAGCAGTTCATTTCAAACAAATGCAATTAATAATCAAAGATTCTGTCATCCCTTAAGTGATCCTTTTTTTTCTTTCTATAAAGGAGATTGCTCTTTCACTGATAATAATTGAGGGTGTAGCAAATTATATCATAGCTAAATATTGTTGCTAAGTTTACTTTGATATTTCAAGTTAAACACTATCAAATTACAAATATCTTTTGTTTAATATCTGTTCATTTTATAAATATTTTATAGTGATAGATATAGGAGACTCCAAGAGGTACCTTGTGGATTATGGGGAAGGAAGATATCCAAAGTTGAATTTTTCATAATGCAATTATTTGAGAGATATATGCAATTTTTATAGTCAAAGGTATAAGTACTTTTTAATGTCTAAGAACAGATAATTGCTGAAAAAAGAGACTTGAGTCACTTCTAGGTAACATTTATTATCTCATATATGCCTCATAGAGGTGACTTCTTTTAGTGAATTACGTATGAGAAGGAAGATGGAGGACATGGTGACCTTCAACCTGAAGATTCAATCTCTTTTGATAATCCTAATTTTATAAAGCCCTACTTTCCTCTCCTGATACCCCTTTGATGTAAGTGGCTGCCCATTGGTAGTACTAACTGACTTTTACTCTAAAGCAACTCCACCAAGTACTGTGCTTAGTGTTTTCCATATCTTATTTACTCCTCATGATTTTGTGACCTAGGTTGTTCTCATTATCCTTTTTAACAGATGAAAGAACTCAGATTTAGTTTAATTTATATGTCCAAATATACAAAATTGGTAAGAAAAAATCCTGTCTAAAATGCATGGTTGAATTGAATGTTACGATGTGTGCTCTGAACTACGATGGTCACCAAGTTGTAAGAGCCTCAGTGATGACGGATAATACTTCACAGGAAGACATGTTTAGTAATCTATCTACTCAGGATTCCTTTCCAAAATATTTCTTGAGCATCTACTGTATTCTACAAACTGAATAAACACTGGAAATTTATTCTTGAATAAAAGAATTCTTATGAAATTTACATTTTAATGGAGAAGACACTAGAAAATAAATCAACCTTGTGAACAAAGAACATGTAAGGCATGTGATAAAACAAATCAATGAGATTAGTATCACTGAAAAGGGGTAGCTGTAGTGATGTGAGTGTTACTAGCATAGAGAAGGTGACCCCAATCCACATTCAACTGGTGATATTTGAGGGGACATTTGAGAAGGGCCTATGGATACAATGAATGGAGAAAAAGCTGCCAGATGGCATTAAGAAATAAAGGGGAGGGCATTGTAAGCCATGGAAAAGTGTTTGTGTTGTATCCTAGAAGGAATGGAAAGCCATAGAAATCTTTAAAAATAGGTGTGATCTAATATGATTCCAGTTTTTAAAGAAAGAGAGAAAGAGCATCAGGAATCAAGGAGGTGAAACAGCTGAAAAGCATGGAGAAACATAGAGGGGACACAGAGAAAAGTAGTGGGTACAGAGAAAATTAGGAAGCAGTCCTTAGCTCCAACCACAGCTCCCCAGGGTAGGGGAGCCATAGGTACAAGCTCAAGGCAAGCCAAGTAGCCTGGTGACAACACACTGGCAGTACTAGCTGCAGGAGGAACCCACAATTCTCACAAGTCTTAAATCCAATGTGTAGGTTCAGTGTAACTGTGACTCCTCCTGTCTGGCAGTCTGGCATTGCATCCCTCCCTTTCCTTGCAGTGCTGAAGCCAGGAGCCATCTGGAGAGGGGGCTGTTTGTTTGAGTTACACTCATGTTTTTGTTGTTAGGTGCTACAAAGTCAGGTCCAACTCATAGCCACCCTATGTACAACAGAACAAAACACTACTCAACACACACAATCCTTTTATGTTTCAGCCATTTTTGCAGTCACTATGCTTCTTCTCATTTTGAGTGGTGTACATCAGCAAAACGAGGTCCCAGGGGCATTACTCCATTCATGTCATTAAGGTCAACTCTACCCTTAGGTGGCAACTCTTTCCCAGTCATTTCTTGAAAGCCTTCCATCATGGTGGGCTCATTTTCCAGCAGTATATTTGGCAGTGATTCTCGGCTATTCAAGGGGTTTTCAATAGCTGTTTCAGGAGTAGGCTGTCTGCCTTTCTACCCAGTCTGTCTTAGTCTGGAAGCTCAGCTGAAAGCTGTCCTCCATGGAAAGCACTGATGGTATCAGAAATATTAGTGGAATAGTTTCCAACATCCTAGCAACATTCAGGACCCCACAAAGCAACAAGCTAACAGACACGTGGGGGAAAATTATAGGATTTAAAAAAAAAAGAAAAAAGAAAATTAATGATTACTTATTGAAGTATTTTTGGTAGCTCTTTTGAAATTCTTGTTAGATAACTTCAATATCTGACTCATCTTACAGTTGGCATCTATTGTCTTCTCATTGCATTTGTAATTTTTTTCATTTTTTTGGTTGTCGGTATGACTGGGAGCTTTTAATTACAGCATAAATATTATGGGTACAATATTATGAGATGCCGTATCAAATTCATTCTTTATTTGCAGACAGCCCTTTGGTTGAAGTATATATAGCTACACTTGCTATGTAAGTGTACATGTTCAGCTTCTTGTTGAGTCCCACCAACATCTATCTGCCAAAAGTGAGGTGTGACTCAGGGTTACTCCTTCAAGTGGGTGAGGTGGAAACTCAGTTCCCACCTGCACTGTTGGCTCCTTCCAGGGAAGGTAGGGCCCTTTCCAGCACCTGTCCTTTCCCTGGAGTAAACTCTGCTCAGTGTTCGGTGCACTGCTACCAGGGAAAGAAGAAGTGGAGAGGTAGCTCAAATGTGTTATGTTGAGCCTGGCGCGGTGGCGCATGCCTGTAATCCCAGCGGCTTGGGAGGCAAAGGTGGGACGATGGCAAGTTCGAGACCAGAGGCAGTCTGAGTAACTTAGCAAGACCCTGTCTCAAAAAGTAAAATATGGGCTGGGGGCGCAGCTCAGTAGTCCAGCACTTGCAGAGCATGCAGGTGTGAGGCCCTGGGTTCAACCCCAGTACCGCAAAAAAAAAAAAAAAAAAAGTGTTATGTTGCAGTTTGGGATGGAAGCTCAGCTTCCCATGCATGTGCCCCCCACACACACACACAGAGGACAGGGTAAAGAACAGACTAGTCCCACTTCACACCATTTCATTAGTTCTGTTTGTGCCAGGTGACCGTCTAGCCTCATTTCCCCAGTGAACTCCTAGCCAGGCAGGAGAACAGGAGGGAGGGTGAGCTGAGGATCAGCCCCTTGATTAACCCCACTGAAATTCGGGTGAGTGGGAGGGTAACATTTTTCATTATTGTTTTTCACAAGAATAGCAAGTATTGCCTAAGGATTTTCTCTTGTGTTAAGACCACCTTTTCCTCAGTGTCCTGGCTAGAAGTACAGGCTTTGCTTAGAGCATTTTTGTCTGTGTCTGTTGATGGTACTAGGTTAATGGCTTTTCATTACTCTTTCAGAATATTTAGAAACAATAAGAAAACCCACGAGACTCACTGCTATGCTGTTTCTCAGGTCATGAAATCCCTAAGCAGCCCATCTTCCTTACATCTTTCAAAGTCTTAGTATATTTGTTTGCTGTGTTACATCTAGAGTTTCTTTTTTGTAACACGTGGGAATTCCTGGGAACTGTGAGGGTGCTTTATCTCCAATGGAACCAGAAATCTATGCCTTGAACCATTTAAACATATTTATTTAGCTTCTTAATTATTTTGTTTCAAAAAGTTAGTCTAATATAAATTAGCCTGCCATTCTAGATGTGTGTACCTCTGTATCTACCTGAAACAGACAGGGTTTGCTACAAAGAATGTGTCAGAGATAACGACTAGTGGTAAAGTTTTCTAAAACAGCCCAGTCACTTCACCACTACACCAAGAGCGTATGCTTTAAAAGATTCTAAGTAGTAAGAGGATATTGTGCCCCTGATCTTTTGCTCAAACTTTATGAGCGTCAGTTACAGCCTAGGTCAAGAAAGGATTGAAAAAAATAAGATAATGCTGAGGATTAAGTGTGGTAACACTTGTAAATTACTGAAATAGTCCCTAAAATGGTGTGGACAAACTGAAATTATCAACTGCTGTTGCTTATTCTCTTATTACTCTAGTACTTTTACTAATATTTGGATTCAAGATCTAAATCTCAAATATGTGAATAGATAAGTGAGCAACTGTTTTTTAGAGTGCCATGGAAAATCTTTTAGTAAACTAGGCTTGGATGCTAGTTGTTAATCTGGGTCATAAAAATTTTGAGAGAGTGACATAGATATGATAACTGTGGGGTTTTGTAACAGACTGTGACAGTTATAGCAGGATTGGACCCAAACATGCAATAACTTGAATCATGTAGAGATATTGAACTGATCAGTGTTCAGAATACAAAGCCAGCAGAATCTGTGATTCAAGCACATCAACTACCATTCGTTTTTCAACTATCATTGATATTTTCATGTGCTCATATAGCATATGTGTTTACACTTACTATGTTCAAGTCATTATTCGAAAATTAAAGACAAGTGTAAGAGGAAGTTATGTATCCTATGTGTCAGTTGAATCTTCCAGCATGGCAGGGAAAAACACTGAATGTGTAATTGCCAATGCACTGATGATTTTGTAGAAAATGGGTTCTATGTAGGTGTCCTCAGTTAGGTCTGGAGCTTCAAGAAGGATTCCAAGTATATGAGAAACAATAGGTAGGTCAGTAGCTGTAGTATAAGTAGAAGTTGTCCAGGTTAAGAGAAAAGAGCACTGACAGTAGAGGGACTATATGTGAGAGGGTCCTGAGATGGCAAAGAACGTGGGCATATTTAGAGATTTGAAAGAAGATGAAATAATTGATTCCTAGAGTTTGTGTGTTTACAGGTAAAGAGGGAAATTAATGAGAGTTGGAAAGAAAACAGAGGCCTTATTTAGGATCTTGTGAAACATAATAAGAACTCTTTCATTTATTTTAGGATCCTTGGAGGATTTAGGTACATGCTTTTGAATACATATGGGAGCTCAGACAGAAAGAGAGATACATAAGAGAATCATAGCTCTTGTCCAAGATGTGGACACAGGCTCCTCAAGAGATGGAGAGAGAAGCCCTCTGGAGTGTTTGATGAAGGAATATTTATTTAGATATACAGCCATAGTTGGTGTGTGGAGCATTAATTAGAAGAGAGTAGGAGACACAATAGGGAAGTTAGTCAAGGGTTGTATTAGCCTGGCTTCTCCAGAGAAACAACTTATAGGATCTTTGTAAACACAGTCAACACACACACACACACACACACACACACACACACACCTATCTGTCACATGCACACATATCCACACAAGTGAGAGACAGAAAGAGAGAGGGAGAGAGAGAGAGAGAGAGAGAGAGAGAAAGAGAGAGAGAGAGAGATTTTTTAAAGGATTTTCCTCATGCACTTGGGGTTGCTGGCAAGTCTTAAATTCACATGGCAGGTGAGCAGATTGAAAATACTGGCAAGAGTTGATATTGCTTTCTAGGGTCCAGAACCACTCTTGAGATAGAAGTTCTTCCTCTTGGGATAACTTCAGTCTTTTCTCTTAACTGATTGGACCAGACCCTCTTACATTATGGAAGACAATCTGCTTCACCTTGTGTCTACTGTTTTAAAAGTTAACATCTTTAAAAATCCCACCAGAGCAAATTCTGGACTGGTGTTGGACGAAACTATCTACCTATAATCTAGTCAGGTTGGCACATAAAATTGACCATGAAAGGGGCACTATTATAAACTATATGGAAGAGGAAGCAACTTGAAGTAGAAGTACTAACAATAAAGATAGAAAGAGGTAGTAGAAAAATTTTGGACTCAGAATATAGTTGAATATAAGATTACAGATGGAGAAGAGAAAGAAACTATTCCCAAGCTTCTAAAGCAATAAACTGAATGATGTTGCCCCTTGTGAGGGGAAAATCTCAGTGGAAAAAGATAATAGAAAGAGAGAAATACGTGTTCTGGGCATCAACAGATAGAAGTAACCTAAGATTATAAGGGGAGACACAATCCAAATTCCTCAGGCTTTCTTAATATGATGTCAGTTTGACTATGAGTAAGTCACTCTAAAGTTTGCTCCATTCATTCTCTGAGTAGGTGCAGGAACACTACTTATTCCCAAGGTGACCCATCTTTTGACCTGACAGATGAATTCACAGACTAATTTGGGACATCTCATCTTTTCTTTTGTGAGGACCCCTTTAGATCCAAGGCTGGACTTGCTGACCAGGTATACGTGCCAGAATAGTATGGTTCCACAAAACCCATTCTCAAAGGCTTATAGCATTAATGAAATAAAAATTTAGTAATTTTACTAAGTGTTCTACTTTTTCATTTTGCTTCAGAATCTACTCATTGATGACTGCAGTTACCATGTATATTTCAAGATAAGCAGCTGTTGACAAATGATGCCCTCAAAGGACAAAACTAGTTTGAATAAAAAATAAAATCTACATACACATTAAAAAGAATTTTCAGTAGTTTGTATGTATATGCAACATTTTTTGAAATCAGAAATTAAACTGAATTTATTAAAGTAATTCATTATGACCCATTGATTTACTATCTTGTATAAAAACTTACCTTTATATTTACTAAAAAGTACCCTACTGGTTAATGATATAACAACAGATATTTTAAAATCCTGGAATTCAGTTTTCTTTTATTACTGTATCTACGGGATGTTTCTGGGCTGAGACTTAGCTTAGTTGGTAGAGTGCTGCTCTGCAGTCTCTGAGGTCCTGAGTTCAATTCCCAGCACCACAAACATAGGAGAAGGGTGTGGCAATCCACCACCAAGGTAACCCTGAAACAAGAAGCCATTGAAAACCTTGTTAGGGTCACTATGAATCAGACTGGACCTAATGGCACCAAACAACAACAACAGGGAATGTTCCTACCATAACAAATCTTACAAAATAGCAGATGTGCCTAACAAAATATTTTCCTACCAAGCTGTCTCTTCAGAGCTCCCTTAATCTCATTATTCTTGAAACTGTAGATGAGAGGGTTCAACATGGGGATCACCACTATGTAGAACACAGACACCACCTTGTTCTGGTCCGTGGAGTAGCTGGACTTGGGCATCACATAAATGAATGTAATGGTCCCATAGAAGAGAGTGACTGCAGTGAGGTGGGAGGTGCAGGTGGAGAAGGCCTTGTGGCGGCCTTCCGAGGAGCGCATCTTCAGGATGGTGACGAGGATATAGATGTAGGAGATGGCAATGACAAATATTGTGAAAACAATGGCAGAGCCAGAAGTAAAGGAAGGAATTACTGCAAGGACACCAACATCAGAACAGGAGAGTCCAACTAAAGGAGCAAAATCACAGAAAAAATGATTGACTTCATTTGGTCCACAGAAGAGTAAATAGTAGAAACAAGCAGTAAAAGAGCAACTGTTGAGAAAACCACCCACATAAGCAACCAGGACTAATTGGACACAGACATGTGTGGACATTTTGGTTGAATAAAGCAGTGGATTGCAGATTGCCATGAAGCGATCATATGCCATGGCAGCCAGAAGGAAACTCTCAGCTGTCCCAAAGAAAACAGCGGAACCAAGCTGGATAGCACATCCAAGGTAGGAAATTGTATTTCTCTCCCCCATGAAATTTACCAGCATATTGGGTATGACAGAGGATGAATAGCCTATGTCCACTGAAGCCAAATGGCTCAGAAAAAAGTACATGGGATGATGGAGCTGAGAAGAGACTCTGATGAGAATGATTGTGCTGAGATTGCCTGACATGGTCACCAGGTAGATGCAGAGGATGATCACAAAGAGGATGACACAAAGGACTGGATCATCTGTTAAGCCCAATAAAATGAACTCTGTCACTGTGGTGTGGTTCCCATCTACTAGTGAATCCATGAGATAGTGTAGTTGTTGCCAGTAGAAACCTGTGATGGAAATGTTACAGGAAGGAATTTATATATGTGTAGTTTCTTTATGATTAATATACACATTTCAAATATTTACTATTAGAGTCTTCTTTTGTCAAGTTGTTTGAAATAACAATCAAACTATGCAAAATGTTACATGAATAATACTGTCAATATAAAGCTTATTTAAATGCATTGAATCTTTCATAAAGTAACTATGATTTCTAACTGCAGCATTTTAAATGAAACAATATTATTTTAACATAATATATAGATAAATAAAGTTTGAGCCTAAAAGGTTAAGAAGTTTACTTATGTTCACCCAGGTGTGGGCCAGGTTGACTCTCATTTCCCAAAATTTTGTCTTTATATCATAGTCATTGTGCAAAGTGGCTGATGCTTGAGATGCTAGAATGTTCAATAAAATAACAAAGCAAGTGCTTCTACAAGATATTTACTCATAGTAATCTGTCAAAGCATTTCAGAGCTAGTGAATTTTTTAGCATTATGGCCAAAGGCTAAATTTAAATACTATGACAGACTAGGTGGCTTTCTGGTCTTATTGAGAGATAAAGAATCTTGGTAAACTTAATTATACCTGTTTATGAACAGTAACTTGACTGTGGAAACAAGTTAATTCAGTGAAGGTTATATGCTAGCTGATTACTTGATTGTACCTGCCCTATTTCTAAACCATGGCTCATGAATACAGGTACAACTTCAAAAAATAGAATGTTGTCTAAAGGTAAATGGAAACCAACAAACCAGGTTCACTTGCAAAAAGGAAAAACTTACCTCTTGAAGCCAGAATCAATCCACCTTACAGGAAGAAATTTAAAGGTATTGTTATTATATAGCAGCTAAACTCTCAATCATAATTGTGTACCTTTGGGGAAAAGACTGAAGATTCCAGAGATTCAAATGTGTATGGAAATATACCATGGATCATTATCACATTCTCAAGTGAATATTGAACAATTTATTTCACACAAATGCAACTAATCATCAAGGACTCTGTGATCCCTCAAGTGATCTTTTTTTCCTTTTTATGTAAGTATTATTGCTCTTTCATTGATAATAATTCAGAGTATATTGCAAGAAGTTATCTAAGTTTACTTCAATATTTCAAATTAAAGACTATCAAACTGCAAACATGAAATGGAACATTGACATCTTTCATTCAATCTCTGTTCATTTTATAAGTATTTTGTACCATTAGATGTATGACACTCCAAGGGACAACTTGAGGAATATGGGGAAGGATGACATACAAAGTTGAATTTTTCTTAACACAGATATTGGAAATATGCACAAAATTTTTATAGTCAAAGTATAAGCTGAGTACTTTTTAATTTATAAAAACAGAAAATTTTAAAATAAAGAGCTTTGCATCACTTCCAGATGACACTTAGTATCTCATATATGCTTCACTGAGGTGCCTTCTGGTTAGTGGCTTATATAATATGATGGATGGTGGTAAATGTGGCATCCTTCAAACTGAAGACTCAATGTAACTCTCTTGATAATATTAATTTTAGAAAGTCGCATCTCACTCACTCTCATGTTGTTCCTTAATGCAAGTAGGTGACCACTGCCAATACTGACTTTGACTCTAAGCAACTCTACTGAATATTGTGCTTAATGCTTTACACATATCACATTAACTCCTCATAATGATTTTGTCATCTAATTATTCTCTTTATCATTTTTAACAGATGAAGGAACTAAGGTTTAATTTGCTCCACTTGTCAGAATATACTAAGTTGGTAAGAACAATATCCTGTTTAAAATGCATTGTTAATTTGAGTGTTACATTGTATGCTCTGAACTACTATGGTCACCAAGTTGTAAGTGCCCCTGTGATGATGGATGATGCTTCACAGGCAGATATGATTAATCATCTATCTGCTCTTTCCATTCCAAAATATTTGTTGAGCATCTATTGTATTCTAGAGACTGAGAAAATGTTGAAAACTTATTGATGAATAAAAGAATTTTTATGAAATTAGATTTCAGTGGAGACGACACTAGAAAATTCAACCTCATAAACACAGAGCGTGTAAGGGATGTGGAAATAACAAATCAATGAGATTATATGACTGACAGAGTAGCCATATGATGTGAGTGCTATTAGTAGATGGGAGGTGACACAAAATCCATACTGAGCTGGTGATGTTTGAGTGGATACCGGAGAAGACCTGTGGATGCAATGAATGGAGAAAAAGCTGCCAGAGGGCATCAAGGAATAAAAAGGAGGCTATTGTAAGCTATGGAGAGAGTCTTGGACCATGGAAAAGTGTTTGGGTTATATTAAAAAACAAATATAAAACCACTGAAATCTTTTTAATAGGGCCCCAAGTGTCTGTCAGTTTGTCATGGTGTGGGGGCTTGCATGTTGCTCTGATGCTGAAAGCTATGCCACCAGTATCTCACATACCAGCAGGGACATCCATGGTAGACAGATTTCAGCTGAGCTTTCAAACTAAGACAGATTATGGAGAAGGATGCAGCAGCTCACTTGTGAAACAATTAGTCATTGAAAGCCCTATGAATAGCAGAGAATTACTGTCAAATATGTGCCAGAAAATGAGCCCCTCAGGCATGAAGGCATTCAAGAAATATCTGGGGATGAGTTACTTCCTGGAAGTAGAGTCAACCTTAATTATAGGATGGAATAAAGCTCCTGGGACCTCCTGTTGCTAATAAGGCACAACTCAAAATGAAAAGAAACATAGTGACTGCAATAATAGGCTCAAACATAAAAAGATCCTGTGCATGGCACAGTGTTGGATAGTGCTTTGTTCTGTTGTACATATGGTCACAATGAGTCAGATCCAATTTGATGGCACCTAACAACAAGAACAACAACATCTCTAATAAGATTCAAGTTTTAAAGGAAAGAGACAAGGAATACAAGGAACCAAGAAATATGTGTAATGACAGCTGAAGAGTATGGAGAAACAGTAGCGGACACAGAAAAGTAGGAAACAGTCCTTAGCTCCAACTGTAGCTTCCTGAGGTCAGGGAGCCATAGCTGTAAGCTCATGGCAAGCCAGATATCCAGGTGACATAGTCTGGAGGTCCTAGCTGTAGGAGGAACCCAAAATTCTCACAATTCTTAAATCCAGTGTTGGGAATCAGAGAGAATGTGACTCCTTCTGCCTGGCAGGCTTGCATTGAGAAGAAATCCATTGCATCCCCCGCTTACCTTGAGTTGTTATAGCCATCTTGAGCCATCTTGGGCCATCTTGAGAGGCAGCCTATTGTTTGAGATACACTGGAGATCTGAAATAAGAAACAGATCCAAGTCAGGGAGCCTAGGAACACCTTGACAGAGTGTGTGGCGGGGAGAAGGCAACTAGAGGCAATCATGAGCAGGTGGAGGGTCAGAGGAAAACCACTGAGGACTTGAAGCATCATGGAGCTTGGGGTGTAGAGGGTCCAGTGGTGAGTGGCCCTGCCCTGTGTGGCGAGGAGTGAGCTCCATAGCCTGTGGGTTACTGCAGAGACTGAGAGCTCTAAGCCTCTGCCTAGGGATTCCTTGGCCTCTGGACCTGCCTTACTGCCTTACTATAGTTTGCTGCTGGCAGGGACTGAGAACTCTGTTCCCAGTCCCAGCAGATAACTTGATTTCTTCAACCTCTTCCCTCCTACAGAGTGATGCACTGCTGGGCAGGGCCTGAAAGTACTAAGTGCAGCAGGCATAGTGGCTGGCTCCCATGGCTTTTTCCACCCAGTGCAGATCTATGTGTTCTGTTTCCCTCCACAATCTCCAAGACTATTGTGAGAAACTGCTCTGTTTGGACTTATGCCCTGTATTATTTCACAAACTGAAATGTCTCTGGAGTGAATGGGAACTTACATTGCCCACAGGCCACACAGCTGCTTGTATTGAGCAGGGGCTTCCAGTACACAAAGGGAGTCTTTTTAAATGATGTAGCTATCATGCTGACAATATATCCTTAACCTGTCTGGTCCACAGCCCACATACAGCGCCAACCTGAAAGAAAGAATTACAGAGACTCCATCTAGGACTCACCAATTCCCACCTGGCAAGTTACCACACTACAGGATCCAGAAAGAAATTTCTTCAATTCTTTAACACTTTTTAATTCATTTGGTTTTCTTTTTACTTTTTAAGTTTTATATATTTTGGGAATTTTTAGTTTATTTTACTTCTAAAGATCTTTTATACTTTTATTTCTATTAGTTTGCTTACATTTATCTAATTAAATTAGGGAGTTTAAAATTAATTTTGAAAAGGAATTTTTAAATCTTCTTTTGTTTTTTATTCCTCTTCCACAAATTCTTTTTCTTCTCTTTCTTTTATTTAAAGTTGCTTCTTTCTTCTTCCCATTTCTCTGACCCTTCCTTTATTTCATTCATTTTTATTATAACTTTTACGTTTATTAATTTTCAGCTACATTCTATATTCTAAATTATCTTTGGACCTTTGTTTTCTATGGTCATAGGTGGTATAGTTGCTGTTAGGTGTCATTGAGTCAGGTATGGCTCGTAGCTTTGCAGAAGATATTTAAGTGGATACTACACAAGAAGGGAGAGAAAGAAGTACACAAGAAGAAATTGAAACAAGAATAAAACTCAGTAGAATAAACAGATAGATGTAGGAAAGAATCAAGCATTATGAACTCAGCAAACCAGCACATTTAGAAGATGAAGAACCAGAAATGAATACCTACCTTTCAATAATACCCCTAAATGTGAATGTTTCTAACTTTCCAATGAAAAGAAACAGAGTGCTGAATGGATTAATTAACAGATCCAAATGATTGCTGTCTACAAGAAGTTCACCTGATGGACAAAGACACATGTTAATTGAAAGTGAAAGGGTGGAAAATGATATTCTAAACACAGAATCAAACACACAAAGCAGATTCCAAGCCTAAATTAATCAAAGGGGATAAAGAAGGTCGCTACATATTAACATGTGAACAATCCACCAAGACAGTATAACAATTGTAAATGTCTATGCACTGAAAGATAGTGCACTCAATTTCATAAACAGTGTTACTGGACATAAAGGGACACATAGCTTCAGATATAATAATAATAGATGACTTTAATGCCCCATTCTCATCAATAGACTGATAACTCTGATTTAAAAATCCATGAAGAAACTACAGAGTTAAACTACACCTACAGCAAAGGAACATAACAGACATACAGATTTTCCCATCAAATAGTAGAGGAATACACTTATTTCTCCATAGCCCATGGAATTTTGTCCAAAATCTGTCATATTTTAGGTAATAAAGCAAGACTTAATAAATATTATAAAAGTAAACAATTTGTCATTTTGTCTGATTGTAATAAATACAACTAGAAATACATAGCAAAAGAAACTACAGAAACTAGACAAATACATGGAGATTGAACAAACACTTTTGAATAGTTCACCAGGTTATTGAAGAAAACAGGGAGGAAATTTAAAAAATACATGGTAGGAAATGAAAATGAAAACACAAATTAGCAGAATCATTTGGGATAGGGCAAAGGCAGTTCCAAAAGCTTACACCTATGAGTACCTGTGCTAAAATAACAGAGAGATATCAAACAAATAACCTAATAATATCCCTCAACTTCTTAGAAAAACAACAACAAGTGAACCTCAAAATTAGTAGATGGAGATAATCATAAAGAACATCTATTAAAATGTGTATACCTTTTTTGGCATCCAAGATAGTATCAAAGCAATTTTATTTCTTTTGTTCAAAAATGGTGGTATTTAATTGATAGACATAAGTATATAAAAGCCTAGGTGAGTCTTATACATGTTAGATTCTTTAAAAATCTTTTATTCGGTCATTGTTGGCTCTATTGGATTTCACTGTCATTGTCACTTAACTTCGTTGCTATAAAGTTCCTCCACATGTCTGTCAGCTTGTTGTGCTGTGGGGGCTTGCGTCTTGCTGGAATGCTGAAAATGATACCACAAATATTTTAAATACTACTAGGGCCATGTATTTTGGACAGATTCAGCTGAGCTTCCAAACTAAGACAGACTAGGGAGAACAACCCAGCAGTCTACTCCTGAAACAGCCTTTGAAAACCTGGTGAGTATCACAAAAACATTGCCTAATATAGTGCTGGAAAATGAGGCCCCCAGGCTGGAAGACATTCAAAAAATGACTGGGGAAGATTTGCCTCCTTAAAGTAAAGTAGACCTTAATGATGGGAATGGAGGAAAGCCCATGGGTTCTCCATTTGCTGATGTAGCATGACTACAAATGAAGAAACACAGTGTCTAAAACAATGGGCTCAAATATAAAAAGATTGTGAGCATGGCACAGTGTTGGGTAGTGTTTCCTTGTCTTGTACATAGGGTTTCTATGAGTCTGACTAACTCGATGGCGTCTAATGACAGTAATTTTATAGTTACTAAAGGAATGAGCAATCAGACTTCCTTGGATACATACTCTGACTTTATCACTTCTAATGTAACCTTGTGCAGTATGTATAATATCTTTCAGACTGTTAACTCATCTATAAAATAATGACAATAATTAGTATTGTTCTATGAAAAATATAAATTAAGTACATTTTTCATATATTTGATTTTTACCTATATTCTTACCATTGCAATGTTACTCAAGTTTTCTTTGCAAAAACCATAAGCACATTTTCCCAATATTCTGCCTTTTCTTTTGTTATCTTCTTCTATCTTGCATTTTTATTATTGGTTTGAAACGCTTCAGGTTCACTTTTGAAACCAATGTAAAATATAAAAAAGATGCATTATATGGATGCAACTTTCATTGTTTCTGATAAAATAATATTAAAATAAAGTTATACAACATTGCATGTAAATATGTGCCATGGGAGACATGTCATATTCAAACCATAACATTTAGCCCCTAATCCCCAAAGGTACATGCCCATATCATAATGCAAAATGCATTTCATCCACCTACAAGAGTCCATAAAGTCTTTATAGTTCTATCATTGTTCAAAAGTTGTTGTCCAAGGACTCCACTAGAAGTCAAGGCAATCTCTTAGTTGTGCTCTTTGCAAAAATTAATAATTTAAATACTTCCAAGATATAATGACAGAGAATAAACATTCCCAATCCAAAAGGGAGAAATGAGGGTATAGAAAGCAAGGATAGAACTAAAAAAAGACCTTAAAGGTCATTCGCAGCAAAATGGATGGAATTAGAGAAAATTATTTTGAGTGAACGAACACGAGCTCAGAAAGAGAAACAACACATGTTCTCACTCATATAAGGGAGCTGATTCAAAATTACAAGAAGGAAAAATCCTATTCAAAGGTCGGATCATAATAAAAGGGGGAGGGAAGATAAGAATGATGTCAATATAAATGGACTAGAAATTGCATGTAATTGTTCTAACAAGATAAAAACAAAGACCACTACAGGAAAA
>VMDO01010409.1:0-71810 GCA_007922755.1 Pedetes capensis
ACTCATATGAGAGAGCTGACTCAAAATTACAAGAAGGAAAAATCCTACTCAAAGGTCAGATCACATTAAAAGGGGGGGAGGGAAGATAAGAATGAGGTCAATATAAATGGACTAGAAATCGCATGTAATTGTTCTAACAAGATAGAAACAAAGACCACTACAGGAAAAGTTTCTATCTTAAACAGAAATGGAACCCAAGAACATATGGAAAAATACAATATAGTAAAAGATAGAGAAGACTTGGATGGGAAACTTAGATGGGAAGGGGGGGAGGGGGGAAACATAGAGGAGGGTAAGGGGTAACCTATATGAATAATGCTTATCAAATTGCATATATGAAAATTGTCACAATGAAAAGCATGTCAAAATGAATCGCATTATGATGTACATTAAAAATTTCTAATAAAAAAGTGTGAGCCAGTAAAAATGGTGGAGATAGAGATATAGAAATTATTTGCATTAAGATAATCATGGAAATAATGGGAATGTATTGAATCTTCAAGGTGATGATAATGCAGAGTTGTGAAGGATTGTTCAATTTAGTGTGCTGCTTCACACAAGGTTTATCTCTTTGTCTCTGCAAAATGTCCCATTAACTTCTTGGACATTGCTAGTAGTAGGAGAGTAATTTCTTCACTAAAATCTAGTAAGAGTTTGAGGCAAATTGCCATTTTGAGGAAAGACATGGCACCTCATACTTCTAGTCATTGGTCCGCATTCTTTCTCTGGAGCTATAAAGAGTTAGACCTTTACATGTAGTTGAATTGCAAATATTTAAACAGAGTTTTCAGGCTGCCCCTACCTTATCCCTGCTTCTCTACCTCACAACTGGAGAAACCCAATTTCTTTTGTTATTGTTTGCATGGCATGGTTGTCAGATCTCTGTCCTTTTTTGACTACCTCTTCTGGGCTTGCATCTCAACATTCCAATGTCCTTAAACAGGGACACACTGAATAAGCACAGATCTATTGATGGCAGTGTATTGTGTTTGTGCCTATGATTGTATCCCAGAAGTCTCTACATTTCCTGACAGGTGTGCCATGTGATACTGTTGGCAACTGAAATCTAGGCATTTTCCCCATATTAATTAGTGTTAAACATAGAATTCCAAAGCTTTTTTTCAGAAATTATTATTATCAATTTTTGCATGTATGCTTAAGTACAGTTGTTACATCAAAACAATCTGAATTTTACCTTTTGTGTTTATCTCTATACTTACTGATTTGGAGACCTATTTGAATCTCTCATCTGACATCCAGTAATCTCTCTCTCAAACTGACATCATTTGTAAATTCGATAAACTCACATTATATGAATTCTTATAAGATATTGATTAAATTATTGAATAGAGATAAATACAGAGATCTGGATGAAGCTATTAAAAATCTCCTTGTAGACAGGGCTATGATTTGGTGCAAGTGGTTATAAATCTATAAATATTTTATAAACATATTTTCCACCATCCTTAGAGAGCTTTCATGAGATTTTTGTCAAATATCCTGTTGAATTAAAACACACTCTCTCCAAGGAATGATTCTCCTCTAGGAAATCCAATAAAACTAAGGTAGCACTGAGAAAAGACATGGACGTGATTCTTTTTTCTCCTGACGAGTATAGCTACAGTGTTTCCAGTAACCACCTCCTTATCTAAGAAATAAAAAACCATTTTTAAATGATACATTGAAACTATTTCTGGATCTGACCTGGAGCTCACTAATCTGTGGTATTCAAACCTACCTTTCCTCATCTACTGAAAGTTGAAATGTCCTTTTATCTTCAGCTTTCTTGCATGGCTCTATTACCTACAAAGATTTGTATTAATCATTGTAGGACAAGCACCAAGCCAGTTCCTTTGGGGATCTTAGGATCTAATTCTTATGATTCTGGACACTGATGCATTCAAAAATAGTCCTTACGCAATTCCTTCAATCAACCAGAACTTCTACTTTCCTACAGTCACATGACCATAGGGCCTGAATATGTCTCCTCTGACTTTTCTACCTTGAGAACAAAAATCAGATATCAAAAACACAACTGGAATATTGTCCCTCAGTTGGTGAAGATTTAGTTACAGAAAACAGAAACCACTGTAGTTACTTTAAAAAAAGCAATCACAGCACAAAAGGATTAAATACAAAAATTGAGTTATATAGAAATTTTGTGTAAGGGCTAGAGTGTGGGCTCAGGAGGACACTGTGGGGCTAGCCAGCAAATGGAGCCACTACTCCAGCTACAGATGGTAGATGGGAATCCTGAGCTCCCTGTTAGAACTGCTGCTTTCAGTGAGGGCCCAGTTGCTTTCCAGAGATCAGGAAGCCACTCTTGCCATCAGTGAGTCCTGTTGGGCTGCTCGATCCCCACCAGGAAAGAGCACTTACCCCACAGCCTACTTCTTGAGACCCACACTGCTAGTGGCAGATGCCAGGCCACTGTTGTCCGGCACATTTCCAGGCAGGGAAAGTGAAAACAGTCAGAAATAATGACTTTATCTCTGAGTCTTCTTCCAGCTGTAAAAAAGCACCATGGATTGGGATAATCTAGGTCTCATCCACATCCTTAGGTGAAAAGGAGCTGAGGAAATGTAAAATTTAGCTTTTCGGTCTTCCACAGCAGTAAGACACACTGGAAGGAGGTTGGACTAGAGGTTGGACTAGTTGGTGTGAGAACCAACTGCAACATCCACCACAAACTTCACCCATGCTCTATTAACTTCCCATCCTCTAAGCATATTTTTCACTTAACCCTCTGTTCTTAATTTCATTGTGTGCACATTTTTATTATGGTGCCTGTCACCTTGCATTTTAATGATTTGTTTACATGCTTGTGTTACTCACTAGCCTGAGCTTCTTGGAAATGAGAGTCGTGTCTTGTGTACCTTTTTGCCAGGGCCCAAGACAGTGACTCACAGATACTAGAGAAAGCAACTTAAGAAGAGAGAATACACACTTTAGAGTTAGAAGAATTTGGGTTTAAATTTTTCCTCCAAACCTTATAAACTGAGTAGTTTAGAAGATATTCAATCTCTATAAGCCTTAGTTTCTTATCTGTAAAGTGAAATACTATGCTAATCTCCTAGGATTATTGTGAGATTTACATGAGAGAGTATGTATGAAGCAACTAGCATATAATTTGGGGCTGAATTCATTGTGATCATTATTATTAAGAGCAAATAGTCATCAGGTAAATGAATTATTGATTGGATTTCCACATGATTAGTCATCTTGGTAGCAAGGCAGACTCTGAAGAGTTTAATTTTTTCCTCTCTTTCCTTTTGCTTTTGCCTTCTATATCATTGTATTCTTTCTATTTTGCTTAATATTCTGAAGAATGTAAAAATTTGAATTTATCATTGTTTGCATTTTTTCACATTTATGTTCTGGGCTATATCTTTTTTGATCTCTCTTTTATTTTTATACTTTTATTAGTCTTCCTCCTAAAATTTACACGTTTTCTTAAAATTGTAGTTTAGCTGAGTATTCTTGCAAAACCTGTTTTTTTTTTTTTTTTTTTTTTTTTTTTTTTTTTTGAGGGTTTACATCTCCTTCCTGGCTTTATCAGGATGATCTAGGGCTAAATTGATTTTGAAGGTTTACATTATCCTATATCCAAAAGACCATTTTCCCCCAGAGAGTCCTAGGCTGTGGAATCATTGCTCCATTTGAAAATCTGTTTCACAAAAGCTTGAAACCTTAGTGTTACCAGCCCTGGTGATCGCAAATATAAAAGTGCTGCAGCATCTTCCATCAAAGAAACGCATTCACTCCATGTCAGTTGTTAGTTCTATTTTTATTAAGGAGAAAAATAGAAAGTCAAGTTATCATACTTCTTCATTGTTTCTTGATCTTTTGGAGAGTGGAGAACAGTATCAGGAATGCCGCTATTTCCATTAGCAGAAGCAGCTTTCTCGCAGGGATGGTCTCACTTCAAGTTCTGGGTCTTCACTATATGCTTGTTTTGTGTCAATTTTGGACCTTGTGTTTGGGAAGTATCGACACTTCTCTTTGTCTGAACAGGACAATTGTAGTTTGTGCCAAAAAGAGTTTCATTTCTATTTTATTTTCATAGATGGTTCCCATCATGAGTAAACTAGTCTTGTATGTAAGTGTGTTCACAGCTTTTTGCACTGAGATATTACCTCCATTCTTCTTCCTTCCTTCTCTCCCTCCCTCCCTTCTTCTTTCCCTTCCTTCCTTCCTCCCTTCCTTGCTCCCTTGCTTCCTTCCTTCTTTTCTTTTTCTTTCTTTATTTTTCTTCTTTTTCTTTCTTATATTTTAAGCAAGATTTCCCCCTTCTTAGGCATAGTCCATGATTGGCTTCCCACCACTTCTGTGCAATGATGCATGCTTTCTTACATCGTGATTTCTGAACTTTGTTGCTGGCCATGTAAAGATTTGAAGCCATGTTGTTAGGTGCCATCTAGATAGTGTCTGTCTCATACCAACCCTATGTATAACAGACAAAACACTACTGTCAGTGCTTCTCTGCTATTGATAGGGTTTTCAATGACTGATTGTATTTTGGAAGTGGGTTGCCAGGTCCTTCCCCAAAGCCTACAGCATCTGGTGTTCCAAGGCAATCTCCCATCCAAGTACTAACCAGGCCCAACTCTGCTTAGCTTCCAAGATCTGATGGGATCATATGCCACAGTTGTACAGCTGCAGGCTCTGAAGCCATAAGCTTTATTATTTATAGTAAGGTCTATTTAATGTCAGTGTGTACCACTTTATTAATGTTACTCATTTTTTTCCTCCTGATAATTATATGAGGTAGGTACTTCCATTATTCTCATTTTACAGGTGAGGTCACAGGTGTGGTGATAAAAACAGGTGTAAGTGATAGGTGCTCTGCCAATGCCACATGGCCAATGTGTTGGAGAGCAGACTTGAGACCTTGTCATCCTGAACTGAGAGCCTGTTCTTTTCAGGGTTTGGCCACAGAGTGTCCCTAATTGTCAGTCTGAACATTTTCTTTCAAGTTCTCCTGAGCACCTTTTCCCTGAGCCTTTCTTTTTTGTGCCCTGAGTTTTGTCCTTCTTAGAATGTGGAATTAATGACTTCTTGAGAATTTCTAGCCTCCCCTTCCAAATAAATGAAACTGTAAATCTCTCTTAAAATGGCAGGTAAAGTACCGATGAGAACTGGAAGGATGGGATACATTCTTTTCCTCCCCTTGAACCTATACTTCTGGAATCATGTTGTTGTTGTTGTTGTTAGGTACCCTTGAGTAGGTGTCTGACTCAGAGGGACCCTGTGTACAACAGGGGAAGCAATATTCTTAATGCTTTTCTGCTATTCATAGGGTTTTTAATGGCTGATTGTTTTTTGGGAGTGGGTTGCTGGTTCCTTCTCCCAAACCTACAGCACCTGGTGTTCCCAGGCAGTCTCTCATCCAAGTCCTAACCAGGCCCGATCCTGCTTAGCTTCTGAGATCTAAGAGGATCGGATGCCACAGTGGTATGGCTGCAGGTCTGGAATCATAGGGTCTTTTAAAACAAATTCTTTATTATATGCTATTGTTTAAAGTCAGATATCTACTCCCTTCATGCTCTTTTTCCTCCCAAAGATATTCTATTTAAGTGAAAGGTGATGTGTAAGTTTTCTATTCCTGGTATAATAAGTTACCACACATTTAGGGCTTAAGACACATATTCATTATCTCACAGTTCTGTGGGTCAGAATTCTGACATGGGTCAATGGATGATCAAGTGTCAGCAGGGCTATATATCTTTCTGGAAAGTCTAGAGGAGAATCTGTTTCTTTGCTTTGTCTGGTTTCTACAGGCTACCCACATTTCTTGGCACATTGGCCATTTCCTCCTTCTTCCAGACCAGCAAAGTGGTATCTCCCTGACCCTACTTCCTCTACTACATCTCAGCTACAGGTGGGAGAAGTTTTCTGCACTTAAGAGTTCACTCCTATAATTAGATTGGACCCACTCAGATAATTCAACATAATCTCCCCACATCAAAGTCTCTACTCTGTTGCATTTGTAAAGTTCTTTCTGCCATGCAAGGTAACATATTTTTAGTTATAGGGATCAGGATGTTGACATCTTTGAGGGCATTATTGTGCCTACCACAGTAGATATTATGGCACCAGGATTAGACTCTGTTCAAAGTACATTTACTACTTTTATTTAAACCTCACATTCTTATAATAAATATTTCTAGAGAAAAATCAATCTTATTTCTAGTACTGTTCATTCCTCTATGAATTAGAAAAAGTGAGCTAATTTTTTTTTCTTGAGAAAAGGACTCTCTATATATCCTTGGCTGACCTGAAACTCACTATGTAGTCCAGGCTGGCCTTGAACTTGTGGCAATCCTCATGCTTCAGCATCCTGAGTGCTGGAATTACAAGTGGGCCACCATGACCAGCTTTAAGGTTCTTCATATTTGAAGTTCAAGAAATAAATATATTCCCAGTTGATAATGTCTTAAAGATGATGTCATCTGTCCTGTTGTGTGGCCTTCAGAAGCCTTCAGTGTCCCTTCTTCCTGGCATTGTTAGCAGGTATGGAGCAAAGGGAAAGGAAGAATCCTGACTTTTCTGTTCATGTCATGGGGAGGGTAATAAGGGTGGCACTAATTTAGAGAGGGGCCAAAAAAAGAAATGGGAGTGGGAAGATTGTGAATTTAGTGTTAGAGATAAACTGCATATCATCCAGTCCATATAATCTGTAGGGATATGAATGATATTATACTACCATTATCTATCAAATTATATTAGGTCAACACATAACTATAAAATCTTATCCTCTTTCTCTAGTATTTCTGGAAGTTTCCAAAAGAATGTACCTCAAAATTTTATGCTTTCCACTTTCTGTGGTTCTACTGTTTGCCACTGAATACTGGCAATGGTCTCTACTTTGTCTGCAGATGCTTAGCATTTCCAGATACTGTTCTACCCTTACAGCTTCTCTGAGGAAAAGCTGGCCCTGTCTAAGAGCTGGCTTCTAGGGCAACCCAGGGCTATAAAATAGTCAAGTGCCAGAATGGTGCTGATATCCCTTCACTCTTGCCAGCAATGTATAGAGTGGTCCTTTTCATCAGTTGGCACTAATTTTTTTTATTTGGCCTTAAAGTAGAATTGTTTGGGTATCCTGGGATTCATAAATTTTCTTATGAAGATTTCTTTTAGTTTCTATATAAGGAGCTCAGAATCTAGTTTGTAAAATTAGGTAAGGGACAAAATGCCAGTGTATTCCTTCTTTAGTCTTCGATTTTTTATCCTTCCATGGACATAGGCACCTACCTTCTCTGTGTGTAACCCAAAACTCACCTCTTTTTGCAGATATACTCATGAAAAATATATATCCATAGATTTGCCAGATGGATGATCATTTCGGGCACATTGAATTGCACTGTGTCTGAATTTTTTTTGTGCTCAGATAGAGCACTCATCACACTGAAATTTTGATTCCAAGATGTCTGTGGATGAACCATGTAGGGATGTCCACTTGCTAGAGAGAAACAAGAATGTCATCTTGGAGAAAAGTAGGACTAGATACATCTACGTATTTGAGGGTTACCTAAACAGTGATGGTGCTTGAAAGTTTAAGAGTAAAGGATTCCCAATGGTTAACATGATAGTGAGAAAAGAATGGGCCATAAACAGGACCCTGGAGAATATCTTTAAGGATTAGAAAGGGAAAGAGAAATCCACAATGGAGACTAAGAATTGGTGGTCTCAGAAACAGGGAGAGAAAATTAAGATGTCAATGATAACTTTAATGAAAGTAATTTTGATAAAATGATGCAGATGAAAGCCAGGTTATAACTGGATTAGGGACATACACAAAAAAGAAAAGAATGGAAGATGAAATTATTCTCTTAAGATGTTTGAATTGGAAAGGAAAAAGGAAAAAGAGAGGGTGTTAATTATAGTTTATTCAGAAAACATCATCCTGTGGGACCAAAGGAAAGAGAATAAAAATAGGTGAGGAAGTAAATAAGTTTAACTGTGTGTGTGTGTGTGTGTGTGTGTGTGTGTGTGTGTGTGTGTGTGTGTGTGTGTGTAGAAGTGATGGATTTGATGAATAGCCTCAATTTTATTATCAAAGAGGAAGGCATGATCAAGAAAATAAGAGACTGAGCTGATAGGGGAAAAAGAGTAATGTTGGTGATTTTAATAATTCCTGGAGAGGAAATGATTATAAGCAAATAAGAATATAGACAAATGGAACTACAGATCTATATGAGATCAGAAATAAAAAAATCAATTTGAGAAAGGGTGGCAATGAACCTGAATGGACAAAGGAGAATGGGTAGGTCATCAGAGATATGGAATCAGGAATAAGACTGTGTTTTCAGTAGATGTCTCAGATGAGTGTTAAAATTTCCTAAGGTAAAAGTAGGAGGATGAGGGGAGAGGAAGACTTATCCAGGTGTGGAAGCTCTTGATGTATATAGAGTAACTAAGAGATGGGAAAATGAAAGGAAGTGGACAGTATATGATGATATGTGCTACAATCAGGAGGAATTTAACAGGAGGGGAGAAAATTGTTATGGAAAATGTGTTGGGCAGCCAGGAGAATGCTAATTGGTGCTTTGGGGAACCTGTAAACCCCAAGGTATGGGCACAGTGAAAAGCTGGTGGGTGAAAGTCAAACATGATATTCACTAGGAGGAGGATGCTTAGTGGCAAAGTAGGTAAGGGAAGTGGGGGATCCATCTGTATATTTTGGGTAGAGAGTCATGGCTTGTAATAATGACAGGAAGCTTTAGGTTTAACCAAACCACAATGCTCAGGGTTGGTTATATCTGAGTAGAATTAGCTGAGAGTCCTTGGAGGCATCTGTTTTTATTCTCCAAGGGGATGATTTCCTATATACAGGATGCAGTCAGGCCCCTCATCTAGGTAGGGGTTGCTCTGACTGTGGGTCCCAGACTTGAGATGTATGTTTATCTTTTATGTCTTGTTTTTCAGTATGCCAATTTTTTAGACTAGTCCATCTTCCTTTAGATAGCTCAAGATCTTTTGCTTCTGTCTAGCTTCCTTCTTGAGTTATTTCTATCAGTCTATAAAGGGTTTATTTAACTGACTAGTGAACTAGAGCATAGTGAGTCATTCCTGATACTCTTACTTTGTCAGAAACTAAGCAAGGGTTTGGGCTTGTATGTAGACCTGGACAGTGGGCTGTGACTGGGGGGTCAGTGTACAGTGTCAGGACAGAAATCAGAGGAAATGCTCTAAGTCTGGGAGAAGGTGAAACCTGGTGGACTAAGCATGGGACATTACCTAATCCCAAGCACTCATCACAGTTATAGAATTGTAAAGCCAGTGTGCTCTCCCAGGAAGCCTATCAGAAATAAGCCTGGACCATGGCTCAGGACAATTGGATATGTCAGCCTCAAGAACTCATTTCTGAGACAATCTTTTATAAAAATCAAGATGAAACTTTATTTGGGAGGAGTCCTTCAGGGAGAAGTATAGGTAAGGAATAGCTCTATCTATGTAAAGGTAGCTACTGGCAGAAATTAAACAAATAAATACAGTTCATTTCTTCCAGTAGGTAGTTGTGGTCATTTCGTGACTCTTAGGCATTTTATTGCACTCATTTATTTCATTTTCCTTCCTTTATGTCATTGCCTTCCTTTCAATATTAAGCTCATTTATCTCTCAGTAAATCATTTTTTTGAAGCAAAATGTTAAACTTTGAATTTAGGGACTGTATCTATGTCCCTACCCTAAGTCTGATTGAGGCTCTGTTTACTTTAGTTGAGAAGCTAAGATGTTTATCTTCATTAGCTCCAATTGATTTCTGAAATTGTGCATGTGTGTTATGATAGGTAGAGCATTCTGCATGCAAGGCAGACACCCTGGCCTCTACCTTTTCACCTTCTTTTGTTTAGTGAATGATCTGGACAGTGGTCTTTACTTCCAGTGTAATAAATATTTCCTTTATCAATTCAATTATTGACTCTTTCCAACTGTCTCTAGCATTTTAAAATGTCTTCTCTACATTAGACTTGCCAACTTCTATGTTTCTCTGGTGTGTAGGAATCTGAGCAACCACACCCTGCTTGCCACTAGCATGACATAAACACCCTCATGTGGACGGGTAATTTATGGTCAGGGAAAGGACTGGGCAAGGAAGAGAAGGGTGATGAGGAGAAGCAGCTAATGAGATTGGCGGAGGAAGCCTCTTGGAGGGTGCTCAAGAGAAATGGGCAGAACCGTTGGGTTGAGGGAAGATAGAAGGTGGCCAAGCCTGGTAAATGGCCGGCAGAGAAGCCAGTAACATGCAGAGAGCCCAAGTAGAACATGCCAGGAACAAGGAATTTGGGGAAAGCGAAGGAGGCAAAAAGAGAAAACTGTTAAGTTACCAATTCCCAGTTTTAATTGGAAATCTGGAATAAGAACAGAGTTGTTGTTGTTAGGTGCCGTTGAGTCGGTATCCGACTCATAGCGACCCTCATAGGGTTTTCCATGGCTGACTGTTTTGGGATTGCCTTGGGAGTGGATTGCCAGGCCCTTCTCCCATTTTTGCGGTGCTGGGAATTGAACTCGGGGCCTCAGAGACTGCAGCGCATTGCTCTACCCACTGAGCTAAATCCCAGCCTTAAGAACAGAGAGAGGATACAAACTTTCTTCCTTCCTTCACTGAGCTGAGTGTAGGTTTAGTCTCTAATCCCCTCTTCTTCTCTTCCCTTCCCTCTCCCCCTCTCTCTTCCCTTCCCCTCCCTTGCCCCTCTCTCCCATCCCTTTGCATCCTCTTCTCTCCCCTTGTCCCTTCCTATCCCCCTTCCTCTCTTCTCCTCTCCTCTGCTCTCTTCTCTCCGCCCCTCCTCCTATCCTCTCTTCTCCTCCTCTTTCTCTCCTTTCCTTTCCTTTCCTCCAAATTGAAGATTTACTTGATGTCATCATCAAATCAGACATCAGTTTAAAAGTCATAATTATCATTAATAAAGAACAGGAAAATGGAATGTGACTAATGCCCAGAGAAAACCAGGTGAGAGCCCAAAAACATTACGTCTCCAGGAAAGCAGTAGAAAGAATATCCGTCTGATCACATCTGACGTCACCTCATGGAGCTTGGATGATTTCTTGTGGCTGAGAAATATTTTTCCAAGAGATCATAAGTAAATAAAAATACTATTTTAAATGCTCTTTTCTCCTAAGCATCTTTGGTTCTAAAGCAAGATCTTTTCTGTTTCTCTGCTTATAGTCCCCCTTTTGGGTCTGTTCCAAAGAATACTAAAACCATCTCCTTGGGGATGTCTATATTTGAAATGCTCTTTGCAAGCACATCCTACCCACGGGTTAGCTAGGTGGCATCTGCAGCATGGTTGGGTGCAGCGTAAGTAAGAGAAGAAGGCTCATGCCATGCTGCCCTAAAATGAGCTTTTGAGTTGGGAAACTTCAATGTCTGCAGTTTGTCTAGTAGAACAGCAGCCATGAAGCATGATTTGTAAAGGGAATTTCCAACCTGTGTTGTGTGGGCTGTCTGCCCAGCAGAAGCTGTGTCAGGAACATTCCTCCACTGGGAATGGCAGGCCATGGTCACTCTGGGAAACATCTAGTGAGCCTAAGGAGACTCTGAATTCTTGTATACTTGCTCATTCTTAAGATCACTTTTCAGCTGCTCATGATAAAGCTTTAAGTTTCACTAATGCCAGGAAGCTGAAGATCTTTGGCTTTATATGAGCTCATACAGAGACTAAATGCATATTTCCATTTTATAGACCATGGGGCATGTGTTTTCAATAGACATTTAATTCCATGAATATGTACAAACATAATATTGCCTAGCACTTTGAAGGCTACCAATAAAGATACTTGGTCAGTATCATAAGGTGGCAAGAGTAAGAGAGGTTGTGTTGATTAAAGGATAGGAAAGGGAAATGTATATACAGTTAGCATTATTTGCAGTAGCTTTATGGTATCTTCCTCTACCTATAATCCTTCCTCTTGTTACCTTTTTATTTGTTTCTCACCCACTATTTTCCTCTTTCCATTAAAAATTAATGCACACAGTAAGCACATACTGAAATGGAGGTTTAATTGGTCTCCTTATCATCTTAAGCATCATGCAGGGTGATGAAAAGAAGCAGAGACTGAGAGCTGGCAGGTGTTTTTCACCACAGAATGATGATAATTCTCAAGGCAAAGAATTAGTAGTATCATTGGATTTATCTTGAAGAAATCATTTGGGTGTAAGTGGGGATTGTGAATGATGTCAAATACTGAGCATTTCTATAGCTATTCTAATGTAAGGTATTATTTGTGTTGGAGTAAATATCCCAAATGTGTATTAGTCCCTTTTTCTGGTCTCCATGATAGGCTGGTTGCTGCCTCTGTGCCCCTCCAAAAGGCTATGCAGGCTGAGCGTGCCATCAGAGCGATGAGGTCTGGCTCTGCTGCTCTCTAAGTTCCAGTCCTTTGGTGTGACATTCTTTTTTCTTGCACACTCTCCAGGGCATACATGAGCGTGAAGGAGCTAAAGGAGGCCTTGCAGCTCAACCGTACTCATTTCCTCAATGTCTACTTTGCCAGCTCTGTGAGAGAAGACCTTGCAGGTGCTGCCACCTGGCCTTGGGACAAGGAAGCTATCAGTCACCTGGGTAAGTGAAATGAAGGTGGGGGAAACAAACAAACAAACAAACAAAAACCACCTAGGAGGTCTGAAGGGAATTTATGCAAGTCAGTGTGTTAGTTCTATTCCTGTGGCACAGAAACCAACTGAGACAAATTTATGGGGGAAAAGATTTACTGGGGGATTATGGCTCGAAGATTTTAGTCCATAGAGGCAGAAGACAAGGTGGGAACCATGGCATAGAACCTCACATCTTGGTGATCAGGAAGCAGGGATGAGAGACATGGGCTGGAAGCAGGGCTCCAGGTGAAAAGCTTCAAAAGTCCACCCTCAGGGAGTCGCTTCCATTTCCACAAAGCTAGAATTCACCTCCTAAAGTTCCCATAGCCTCCACAAACAGCACCACTAGCTGGAGACCAAATGCTCAAACACATGATCTTTGGGGGACATTTAGATTCAAACCATAATAGCCAGTTTGGGGACAAAAGAAAGACAAATTTAAATTTATTCAATGAATTAGGTTTAGAATGGCTTTTGGAAAAGTCTATCAAAATGCTTCATTGTGGATAAATAAGGATCAGAGCTAACAGGGGCAGACACCCAGGGTGTTCTAGACCGATTCTATAACCTACATGCAAATCAATTACTGCCATGAAAGAAGATTCATTTTAGGTCCTAGAGAACCCAAAGGAGAAAACTATCAAGAAGGTGCCTAGACAGAGAAATCTAGTTTACAATAATCTCTGCACCAGAAAACTGGTTGGCTTCTTGTTTGGCCTGCCCTTTCAAGAAGATTTGGGAAATTCAGGAAGGTAGAACTTGCCTGATTACCTGGGAAAAGAGTGGACACTTTAATTACTAAATGCAACTACTGAACACTTATGAAAGACCATCTATTTTACAATGTTTATTATTATACAGGGAATCTCACTCACAACAAGGGTCACTAAATCAATTTAATGAACATATGAATAAAAGACAATTATTGAACATAATTTGTATACATTATTGAAGAGGCTTAGGTAGGATTCTACAAAAATTTATTTTAAAAATGAATTATTATTGTGAGGAATAATTCATGTTGGGAAGAGAACAGTTACAGAGACAAGACTGGAAACCATTTTCTAAGTGACTTAATAGAAGTCATGCAAAGTTAATCTTTTTAGTTATCAAATATGAAGCAGAGAGTAATAAATTAAAGGAAGATTGCATAAAAGGAAGGCTGACTTTCTGATTGTGATTTCTTCTTACAATATTTTCTAATTATTGAACTATGCATTCTCAGGGTCAATGGCCAAGAAAACAAACATAAAACGATATCTAAGAGATTAAAAAGCTACACGGAAATTTCAGGAGTCTTATAATAAGAAAGTCTGCTGCCATCACACCCTGGCATCTAATCCCACCTGATCTTGGAAGCTAAGCAGGGTTGCCTGGTTAATCCTTAGATGGGAGACTGCCTGGGAATACCAGGTGCTACAGGTTAGGGAGGAGGATCTGGCAATTCACTCCTGAAGCAATTCACCACTGAAAACCCTGTGAATAGCAGAAAAGCACTGATAATAGTGCTGGGCATGGCACAGTGTCAGGGAGTGTTTTGTTCTGTTGTATATAGGGTTACTATGAGTCAGACCTGATTCAATGGCAACTAACAATGACAACAAATAACAAGAGAGAAAGAAAATGAAGTTGAGTTCATGACAAGGGGGAGTGGCTCTGAGACACCTTATGTTCAAGGGCAAACAGAAGTGGTCTAGTTAACACAAAGCCTACAGTCCAGCCAAAAACATTCTTAATCTTAGTTTGGTGGAAATTTACCTGCCTATGTTCTAATTGTTTAACCAAAGAAAACCATGTATGTTCTAGAGGACAACAATACCATCAAGATCCTCAATAAGTTTTCAAGTATAGTATCCAGCAATCAATAAAAAATTACTTGTTATTCCAAAAGATAGGGTCAAATGATGATAAACGAAACAAAACGAATAATAGATTGTCCAGATATTGGAGTTACTAGACAGTGACTTTAAGATAATTATGACTAATATGTAAAAATAGATAAAAGTTGAGGAATTTGTTCAGAGAGCTAGAATCTATAATAATCAAGTGGAAATTTTAGAGTTAAATATAATACAAGTAACTAAAATTAAAAATTTAGTTGATGGAGTATCAACAATTCTGATTTGGTAATTGCAAACTGTATATGAACTGAACTATCACTATGTTTCATATAAATATGTACAATGAAAATACTAATAAAGAAACTAGTAGATGAATTTATGAGCAAAGCATTAAAATATAGAAAATTATAGAAATTTATAAATTGAAGCTCAGGGAGAAAAATGATAGAAAAATGTAGAAAAGAGCTTGAGAAATATTTGAGACCTAATAAACAATTCTGATGTAAATCAGAGCTCTAGAGGAGAGAGACATTGGGGCAGAAGCAATATTCAGAGATATTGGCGAGGCATCTTGCAGACTGGCAAAAGATATATCACAGATTCAAGATGTTTTGTAAACTCCAAACAGAATCATCTGAAAGAAAATTGCATCTAGGTCCATGACAACAAAAATGCTGAAAACCATTGAGACAAAGAGAAAAATTTTCAAAAGTAGAGGAAAAAGATATGTTATCTTAAAAAGTACAATAATAAGACAGATCTGACTTTTCAACAAAAACTATGTGAGTCATAACACAACAGACATATCTTTTTTAAATGCTAAAAAATAGTTGGTAACTTAGAATTTCTATATTTGGCAAAAATATCTTTTAGAAAGAAAAAGTTAATGATATTTTCAGAAAAATAAAAAGTGAGATAATTTATACCAGTACTGAAAGAAACACTATAGCAAGTTATGGAGAAAGAAAGAAAATAACCCCAGATGGAGGCAGAGAAATACAGAAATTAGTGACACATGAGCCTTGGTTCCTGCTATAATACCAGAAACAATAAAAATATGAAAAAGATGATATCTTGTTGGCTTTAAAGTACATGTAAAATTAAAATATGACAAAACATCACAAGATGGAAAGAAACTATATGATATTAAAGAGTTTTAGGACCCTCCTTTGCCTATATCTAGAAAAGGTACTGACTTTAGATAATTTTGGACAGTAATCAGTAAAAAAAAACATGTTGTAATCAGAGTATTTAAAGACTAGTTGAATTATCTGTAACTAAGTAGCTAGAAAATCAGGAAATAAAAGAATATAGAGAAGGCAACAAAAGGTGAGAAAATAGGAATAAACAACATGTAAAAGGAACAAATCAGGAAAAGGAGATGACAATCTACTCCCAAAACAATCCTGAAATAATCAGCCATTGAAAACCCTGTGAGGGTCTCTATTAATTGGAACCAACTCAGTGGCATCTAACAACGACAGTAATAGGAACAAATAGTAAGATATTGATTCACCCTAATGCCTTAGTAATTATATTAACTGTAAATGGACAAAACATAACAATTCAGAACCCCAAATTACCAGACTGAAAGGAAACCCCAGGCACATGGTATTATAAGAGACACATCTTAAATGTAAGAACATAGATTATTGAGAGTAAAAGCATGGAAAAGTAAATACAATGCAAATACTAATCTGAAGAATGGCAATATAGCTTTCTAATACCAGCTAAAGTTTAAGGTAGTATTATGAGAGATAAATAGTACTTTCTTATTATAAAAGAATAAATTCAATTGGAAAATATAATTGTGATGAGTTGGGGTGGAACCAATAACATTCCCTAAAAAATACATAAAGCAACATTTGATAAAAAAGGAAAAAAGAAAATAGACAAATCCATAATCGTGTTGTTAATGTTGGGTGCCATTGAGTCAGGTCCAACTCATAGCTACAATCATTGTAATTGGTTTTAAATAATTTTCCTAGAAAAGGGTAGAGTAAACAAATACTCAGTAGATATATAGATATTTGAAAACCATGACTAAAGTTTTTGACTTAATTCACAAAATTAGACCAGTGTTCTGTGTGCCATGGAAAACCTACCAAAGGAGTTCTGCACCACAAAGTAATTTCTGAGGACTGAAATCACAAAACTTTGATTTCTCATCTCACTGGAATTAAGCTAAAAATCAATAAGAAGACAATAAAAATGAGGAAATCCTAAAGAATTTGGAAATTAAGCAAGATATGTCAATTATCCAATGGCTCAAGGAGAAAATCATAATAGAAAAAGGAAAATATTTTAAACAAATGATTATAACAATACAGCATATCAAAACTTTTATACACAAGAAAACTCATACAGGGGAAAATTTATAGCTCTGTATACTGTTGTTGTTAGGTGCCATCGAGTTGGTATCCGACTCATAGTGACCCTCTGTACAACAGGGGAAACACTATTGTCAGTGCTTCTCTGCTGTTCATAGGGTTTTCAATGGCAGATTGACTTTTGGAAGGGGGTTGCCAGGTCCTTCTCCCATGCTTTGTATATTAGAAAAGAAGAAAGTCTAATTTAATTATGCATCTCAAGAAGGCACCAATGAATAACATATTAAGCTCAAAGAACAAGGACAGAAGGATGTAATAAAAACAAGACAAGAAATAAATAAATAGAAAATAAACTCCCACTAGAAAAAATATTGGAGTAAAAAGTCTTTGAGGGAGCAAAAAAAGCCTTTGGCATGGAAAGGATTGATAAATCCCTAGAAAGACTTATTCATCAAGAAAGAATGACAGAAAAAGAATACGTTACCACTATGAAGATTAAACCTGCAGCCATACCAATGTGGCATCTGATCCCCTCAGATCTTGAAAGCCAAGCAGGATCAGACCTGGTTAGTACTTGGATGGAAGACCACCTGGGAACAACTGGTGCTGTAAGCTTGGGAAGACCAGGCAACCCACTCCCAAAAAACAATCAGCCATTGAAAACCCTATGAATAGCAGAGAAGGACTGACAATAGTGTCTCGTCTATTGTACGTAGGGTCACTATGAGTCAGACACTGACTCCATGGCACCTAATAACAACAACAACAACAACATGAAGATTAAAAGAGGTAACATCTTTACATGTAGTGCAGGCAGTAATACCATTTATTTTCAACAAATGGTACTGGAGCAATTAGACATCCACAGGCAAATTAAAATGAACTTCAACCTGAACCTTACAACTCAGATAGAAATTAACTCAAAATAGATCATAGATTTAAGTGTGAAAAGTAAAACTATAGACCTTCCAGAACAAAATATAAGAGAAAATCTTTGGGACAAGACTAGGCAAAGAATGCTTTTGTAGGCTACATGGATCAGAAAAATAAAAACTGACCAGTTGGACCTTGTCCAAAACTTAAAACTTTTTCTGAGAGAAATTCTGTTAAAACACATAAGTCAAAAACAGACTTGGAGGAAATATTTGCAAAACATATATTTAATAAATTACTTGTATCTAAAGTATGTAAAGAATTCTCAGAAATTGACAATACAACAAATAAATAACATCTCAGTTAGAAATGGGCAAAGATATGAACAGATATTTTACCAGAGAGGATATTGTTGTTGTTATTGTTGTTAGGTGCAGTCGAGTTGGTATCCAACTCATCATGACCCTATGTACAAGAGGTGAAACACTGTTGTCAGTGCTTCTCTGCTATTCATAGGGTTTTCAATGGAAGATTGATTTGGGGGAGTGGGTTGCTGGGTTTATCTCTCAAGCCTACAGTATCTCATCTTCCCCGGTGGTCTCCCATCCAGGTACTAGCCAGGCTTGACCCTGCTTAGCTTCCGAGATCTGACGGGATCGGATGCCACAGGGCTATGGCTGCGGGCAGAGAGGATATAGAGATGGAAAATAAGCAAGTGAAAAAATGTTCAATGTCATTAATCATTGTTGTTGTTAGGTGATGTTGAGTCGGGTCCAACTCATAGCAATCATATATACAACAGAATGAAGCACTCTCGACACTGTGCCATGTCCAGCACTATTGTCAGTGCCTCTCTGCTGTTCATAGGGTTTTCAATGACAGATTGTTTTGAGAGTGGATTGCCAGGTCCTTCTCCCTAACCTGTAGCACCTGGTATTTCTAGGCGGTCTTCCATCCAAGGTCTAACTAACCAGGCTGACCCTGCTTAGCTTCTGAGATCAGGTGGAATCGGCTGCTAGGGTGCTATGGCTGAAGACTCATTGACCATTAGAGAAATGCAAATTAAAACCGCAATAAGGTATCACTACACACCTACCTGAGCCTGCAGCCGTAGCCTTGTGGCATCCGATCCCATCAAATCTCGGAAGCTAAGCAGGGTCGGGCCTGGTTAGTACCTGGATGGGAGACCGCCGGGGAACACCAGAAGCTGTAGGCTTGGGAGAAGGACCTGGCAACCCCCTCCCAAAAATCAATCTGCCATTGAAAACCCTATGAACAGCAGAGAAGCACTGACAATAGTGTTTCCCCTGTTGTACAGAGGGTCGCTATGAGTCGGATACTGACTCGACAGCACCTAATAACAACAACAACAACAACAACAACAACACACCTACCTGAAGAACTAAAATAAAAAATAACAGCAATAGTCAAAATGTTGATTAGGATATAGAAAAATGAATCTCTTATACATCACTGGAGGGAAAGTGATATGCTACAGTGAATGTGTTGGAAAATTCTTATAAATCACAATATATCCAAACTATATGATTTAGTAATTAGACTCATGGTGATTGAGCCCTAACAAATGAAAATACAGACACACTTAAATACCTATATACGAACATTCATAGCAGCTTTATATATAATAGTCCCAAACTAGAAATGACAAAAAGTGTCCTTCAGTACTGGCTGCTTAAACAAACTGATCCACCCACACAATAGAATATTGTTTCATGGAATATTGTTCAGCAGGGAAAAGATATAAAAGTATTAATACATGCAACAACTTGGAGAGCTATCTCAGGCATTATGCTAAGTGCATAAAAAAAGAGCCAACATCAAAAGTTATATGCTATATGATTCCATTTGTGGAGTATTCTCAAAATAAAATAATTATAGAAATAAAGAACAAGTTAGTGCTTGCCAGTGGTTATGGATGGGGCAGGATGGGTGGGGGAAACACATAGGAGTGCATTTGACATAAAGGATAAAGAGAAAGAGCTTAATGATGGACTGGTTTGTATCTTGATTATGGTAGTGGTTACACAATTGTATACATGTTATAAAATTGAAGAAACTGCACATAAATACACAAACACACACACAAGTGTGTGTGAAAAGCTGATGAAATCTAAGGTCTGTGACCTCTGTGCAGAGGTTGGGACTTAATATAGATCAGGTGCTCTGTGAATGTATACTGACTGAGGGACAGGTGGATAAATGAGTGAAGGTAGCACATTTAAATGGTTTTGAGACTCCTGAATCACTGACTCATAATGAATTGTAAAAGAAGCTAGGGATATTTATACTTTGTTCTCAGACCTCTGAGGGATAATTGTACTCCCATACAATATGGTCCTTAATGTGCTTTTCAGAAGCAGAAGACCAGACTGGACAGATCACAGATCTGATTCAGTATGAAATTGCTCACGTTCTTATTTATTTTTCCTTGTTCGGTTGTAACTGTGAGTAAATGAAGGAACTGTATTGACCTAAATTGGGTGTACGGTAGTGCAGACTGTTGGCATAACATGATAGAGGGAGACATTTAGGATTTTTCAATACAGCTTTTCCAATACTGTCGATGGGATTATCTGTCTCTGTCAACATTCATTTTGAGGGCCAGTGGAATGACTGACAGATAAGCACACCAGTCCCCAAAATGGAAAAGTGAATCCAGTTTCTGACTACTGATGGCTAAAGTCACTACATAGAAACTCTGAGATATCTTACTGTCTTATCATCTTGCTTTGCCATCAACATCATTTCTGCCTTTTAGCATTATTTTGTGCTTTTAATTCTGTACTGATGCAGGAAATATTTTTATATATGGATGAATGAATGAAATCTCCTTCAGCTCTAAAGTTTTGTGGTTTAACCGTCTTTAGCCATAGCAAACAGCACCTGAACTGAAAATATATCTTCAAAGACAGAATATTTGAATTAGTGACAAACTAGCCCTTTTATAAGACACTGTTACCATAGTCCCCCACGTGTCTGTCAGCTTGTGCTATGGGAGGTTTGCCTGTTGCTATGATGCTAAAAGCTACACCACTAGTATTTCAGATACCAGCAGGTCCATTCATGGTGGACAGGTTTCAGTTGAGCTCACAGACTAAGACAGACTAGGGAGAAGGACCTGGCAGCCCACTCCTAAAACAATTAGCCATTGAAAACCCTATAAATAGCAGAGAAGCATTGTCAAATATAACAGAAAATGAGTCCCCATGCTGGAAGGCATTCAAGAAATGACTGGGGAAGAGTTACCTCTTCATGGTAGAGTCAACCTTAACGACAGGCAGGGAGTAAGGCCCCTGAGACTTCCTTTTGCTGATGTGTCATGGCTCAAAATAAGAAGAAACATAGCGGCTGTAACATTGGGCTCAAACATGAAAAGACCATGTGCATGGCACAGTGTTGGTTAGTAAGTGTTTCGTTCTGTTCTACATAGGGTTGCTATGAGTGGGATATGACTGGATGGCACCCAACAACAACAATATCATACTCATGATCATTCATTCATTCATTCATTCATTCACTCATTCATTCCCAAAACAACTGTTGAATTTGTTTTAGGGTAATACCAGAGATAGAACAATGAAAGGAATTCCCCTGTAGGATGCACACCCATGAGTGGGAGACAGACACGTAATGTACACTTACAATCATCATGGTTCCACACAAGAATCTAGGTAGGTACGTGGAAGAGAAATGGCCAAGTTGTGGTGAAAGCATCAGGCAGGATTTCCCAGAGGGCTGAGGTTGGAGGTGAGAACTCAAGGGAAGGCCAACATTTGCTTGGCAGATAATGGGAGGACACTCCAGAGTGGCAGAATTGGTAGATGTCATAATTCAGAACTCTTAAAGCCTGGCCATGCTTACAAGTGGAACACATTTGGCGTGGCTTGGCATGGCTACAGCAGAGCTCTCCAACCTTGTTTTTGCTCTTCTGCCCCCCAACTGACTCATGAAAAATTCTGTACTCCTGTTTCTGTTCTTACTTTTTGTTGTTAGGTGCCATTGAGCTGGGTCTGACTCACAATGCCCCTCACGGGGTTTTCAGTGGCTGCTTATTCTGGGGTTGCTTCAGGAGTGGGTTACCAAGTCCTTTTCCCATTTTTGAGGTACTGGGGATTGAACTCAGAGCCTTAGACAGTGTGGAGCAGCACTCTATTAAATGAGCTAAACCCCAGCCCTTGTGTTCTTAGAGGAATGTCTAAAAATTCAATCATAAATTTAAACAGTACTAAAGAAGGTAATCCCTGACATATTAACTTAAACTGCAGAGATTTTTAAATGAACCTTAAATTTGCCTTTCTAAATGTACCTTCAGTACTTCACCATCATTCATTTAAAAAAATTCATGACCATATACTTTTTAAATAACTCAAAAACAATTTATTGTTCCTATTTTGTCTTTGAATTTATATTTTCATTCCATGTCTGCTACAGAATTTTATACTAAGGTAACATGCACATTTTTTTTAGTGCTTTTAGTTTTTCATCTACGTATCAACTAAATACATTTTGACTAAAAAAAACTCTTGGTTATCATAACTTTTTAAAACTAGACTTTTTATTTCAAGATAATTATATATTCATATGTAGTTGTAAGAAACAGTACAAAGAAATTCTGAATTACCTTTACCCATTTTCTCCTAATGGTAACTTCTTATAAAACTGTATTTTAATACCGCAAACAGGATATTAGCATTGGTAAATATATATATATATATATATATATATATATATATATATATATATATATATAGTATATGGATAATAGCATTGGTAACTTTATACACACATATTTATTAAGGATTGAAAAATTTCTCAGTTGAGAAATTTCAAATGATTCCTTTTTACAATTGGACAAAAACATTTTACATTGTTGCTTAATCAGCAGTGTACAAAAATACATGGAAAATATGTATTTTAATGAGATGAGTGTGACTCGTTATATATAAAATTACAATAGTTCTCATGTCTGTGGATTGATAGCTGTTGTTGCTATATTGAGACCGGATTTAGCATCAGTTATATTATTTTCTTCTGTACTTCTAAGTGCTATGATACTTTGTCCACAAAAATAAGTAGATGAGGAAAAGAAGAGTTTTGTTTGATTGAGTAGATGGTGGTGCTGAGGGAGAAAATATAGAAAAGGTAGGAGCAAATGGAGGATTCAGTTTGTTTTAGGATGTGTTGAATTTGGGATTTCTACAAATCTGGCTTCCACAGAGTCAGGAAGATGATCAGGACTTGAGGATGTCCAAGAAACCAAAGAAGGGAGGGAGGGAGGGTGAGGGAGACAGAGAAAGAGAGAGAGAGAGAGAGAGAGAGAGAGAGAGAGAGAAGAGAAGAAGAAGGAGGAGGAGGAGGAGGAGGAGGAGGGAGGGAGGGAGGGAGGGAGAGAGGGAGAAAGGCTCACAGATACCATGAACACAGAGTTGATGTAAAAAGTACACAGCATCCTAGCCAGGTTAGAGTGGAGGGGTGGTCATTGTGACATGGAAATTTAGACACCTCAGAGTGCTCTGGGCCAGTATGTTCCTAATTGTTCTAGAGAATGTCTGTACTGCTGCAGAACATCCAGAAGATCCAGTTAGATCACTAGCAAACTTCCCCAATGTGCATGGAATCTGAGTACCCTGTAGCAGGGACTTGAACCTGGATCATGGGAGTTTAAACATGAAGGACTTTCAAATGAGTCCAGATAATGTGATTGGTAGGGGAAAAAATTGGATAATGTAATGGGACATGACTTCATACAGAGAAGAACAAATGGCTCTTAAGTAAGTTACCTCTCTGGGTCTTAGTTTCCTCATATACAAAATAGGGATAATAAACTGAAGAACAATGCCTGGCCAATGGTAGGCACTCAACAAATCTTAGCTTTAGCAGCCATGGTAGAAGTTCCAAATAGTGTGTGTCTGTGTTGTTCTTCCTGGTGTGTCCTTGATTCCACACCCTACTTCTAGAGAGTTTTTTTATGCACTGGAAAGATGTTGGCACTTTTATAAAGGAAACAAATATGTGGTTGGAGGTCCAGTTGCTTGCAGTTGTAGACCTGTTTATAAGAAGCAAAGTGAATTATAAGTCAGAGAAGCAGAGGGCAAGTGATAGTGGGCAGTTTGAAGGAGATGAGCTCCTCCCATGACTATCCTGGAATGACATGAGGGAAGCATCTCTCTGAAGGAGGCAAAGCAACAGCAATGTAGGGGACAAGAAAAGGGGAAGGCCTCCCCAGCATGAACCTCAGCTTCCTCCTAACTGAACAGTTGAATGGGGAGATTACAGTGTTATATTGTTGTGATATACAATGTATAGGAAGCTGCAGGTGCTAAGGAGTATCTACTGATTTGGCAAGTAAGATGTCTTTCATTATCTCAGCCCAATTATTTCCATAGGGTGGTGCAGCTACAGCAACCAGAGTGGGTAAATAGAGGTGACTACAGAAGTGAAGAGGGGCAAGTAGATCTTTAAAGAAGTTTGGCTGTGAAGTCATAAAGCCAGAGTGTAGAAAGGGTGATAATTAGAGGGGGATGGTGAATGCAAGAAAGCCTTAGATTGAAAGAGATTTAAACATGTTTGTAGTCTGTGGGGATGCTGATGGAGAGGGAAGCTTGATAGGTAGGCACACCTGGAGACACTCAGCATGTACAGATCATGGAGCTGTTAACTGGAACTCGTGTATTTTGATGCAACTACTCGTTACATTAGGGCTGGGATTTAGCTCAGTTGGTAGAGCACTGCGCTGCAGTCTCTGAGATCCCGAGTTCAATTCCCAGCACCGCAAAAATGGGAGAAGGACCTGGCAATCCACTTCCAAGGCAATCCCAAAACAGTCAGCCATTGAAAACCCTATGAGGGTCGCTATGAGTCGGATACCCACTTGATGGCACCTAACAACAACAACAACTTGTTACATTAGTGGACTAGAGGAATGTCAACCTTGTCCCTTCTCCATTGGTCTTCTCTTTACTATGCCAAAGCAGAGTGATTCTTCTAGGAGATGAGGTATGCAAAGTGGAGTCCAACATGTAGCTATGAGGGATTATAGAACCACTCATGAAGCACGCTGTGTGGCATGAGTAAGATGAGTATTGCTGAGAGATTTGTCCACTGGCTGCTATTTAACTGTCAGAGGATAACATTTAGCAACTGGGATCTGGGATTATTCTTGACACTTTGGGTTTGGAACACAGTGAGCACAAAAACTATTGGGCAAAATTACTCTAGGACTTGAACTTCATGCCATGAAATTTGAATATTCCAAGGGTTCATGGATTTACATGTATGTGGAATAAATAATCACTTTTGTACGTGGAGATCTGAAAGAGATCTCTTTTAAAGATCTCCTTTGAAACACATGCTGGTGATTATTAAATTCTTGGTGCCCCCAAATACTCAATAAATGCTTTGTGAATAAAGGATTTGTAAGGGAAGGATAATATATTAAATTTTTAATGGTTTTATAATAGCATTTCCAGCTTTAATTAATCAGAATACTATTCTCCTCTAATGTGGTAGTATCTAAGAGAGCTGTGAATGCTTGACAGTTAGGGGCAGGAGTAGTTGAAAGAATGTGGAAGGAGACTCTGACCCCAGAGTCTGCAATGTCTTCCTCTTCTTTTACATGTACTGTCTTCATTCAGTCTTGTCTAGAATAATGACTTTTAGCCAATGAGACCAAAGGCTGCAAACACAAGAAGGCAATGCAAGATTTAGAGCTGTCTGGTTCCTATACTGGTTCTACTAAAGATTCACACCTCTTTCTAGCTCGTACTACATTCTTCATTTCTTCTTCTTTATCTTCCCCATTTCTTTTTCCCCCTTTGTCTATGCATCCACCTATGCCATTTTCTTTCCTTGCATTGTCCCAAAGTGCTGCTTCCTTGGACCCCAATGCACACATTTATAGCTTTGCCTCTTCCTTGTGGAGAACATGTTTGAGGGCGCATGTGTTAGCCAGTCACTGGAAATAATTTATGTAGACACCTGCAGACCAGCTCTCATCTCCCTGTTTTATCGTCATATAATATTCAACCCTAAAAGTTTTACTGAGCCATTTTAGAATCATTTCAACCAATATTCTCTCAAATTGCCTGATTTTTAAATAGAAGTGGCTTTGGGAATCATTCTCTTTACCACGAGCCACTCTGGCGGTCTTGTGTTAAAGCTGGGGAAAGCCAGTTAGAACTTGGAAATACAGCCTCGCTTTGGAAGTGTGGCTGTCTGCTGCTAAGTCCTCATCTTTTTTCCAGCAACTTCTGTCTCTTTTATTCCTCTGCACCATCCCTTAGACCACACAACAACTCTTATTGTTTTAGCTTACCTCTCATAATCAAAGCTGAAAGGTTTTCTAAGAAGACACATTTGTATTGCCCCTGCCAATCCATTAAGGAACAGCTGTGCAAGACATGGCCACGCGTCTGGCTAAATCCAAAGAGCTCCAGTCATACTGTGTTCTATGTGCAAGTTGATGGCTCCAGGTCTGTATTGAGTTCAAGTCTTAGTACACACATTCAAGTACATAAGAAATGTAAATTTACTCTTGTGTAATTGAGCTTAATTTCTATTTTGAGCCCCCATGTTGTTGAATAGAAGAACTTTACTAATTCAATTGAGCCTCTTCTGCTTGGGGCTGTATCCAATAGTAGTAATGGGTTACATGCTAAGGCCACAGGGAAAATGGCTTCCACAGAGTCATAGTTTGTCCATAGTTATCAGATGATGCTTGTCATTTGAGATGGTCTTTGTTTCCATCATAGAATCAGGGAATCTCTGGCAGGCTCCATGTTGTTCTTCTTGCTTAGCCTCACTGGTCAACCATCCCTCTCTACAACTGGGTCACTTACTCAGGACTTCACCACCCAGATGAGGAAAAACACAAACCTGTTTGAGGTCTTAGTTATATTCCCAGGGACTCAAAAGGCAAGACACAGTTAAATGTTTTGGATTCAATACCATCAAAATATTCCTATTATTTACCTTTTATCTCTTTTCCTTCAGCTTGTTGTTGTTTTTGTTAGGTGCCCACCAAGTTGGGTCCAACTCATGGTGATCTGATGTACAACAGAAAGAAACACTCCTTGACACTGTGCCAGGCACACAATCTTTTTTATGCTTGAGCCCATGGTTGCAGCTACTATGTCAATCTGTCTAATGAAGGATCTTCCTTTTTTTCATTGACCTGCCACCCTCCCAAACCTGATGTCTTTCTCCAGGGACTGAGCCCTCCTAACTACATGTCCACAAAAATATAAGATGCAGTCTAATCATCCTTGATTCCAAGGAGCACTCTGCTTGCACTTCTTGTAGGACAGATCTGTTGGTTATTTTGGCAGTCTGTGGTATACACAATATTCATCTCCAGCATCATAATTCAGAAGCATCAATTCTTCTGTCTCCCTTATTCAATGTCCAGATTTCACAAGCATATGATGCAATTGAAAATACCATGGTATGAGTCAAGTAGGATAAGGTGATGGTTGGTATGTTGGTAGTGGCTAGAATCATGATCATGAATCCATCCACCATACTGGCTGAGCCAGAGTCCCCACAGGGTCCAAATGGCATAGTCCTTGGAAATCCACAACTAAGAAAGGATTTTCTTTTTCCTTTCATTCTGTTGTTTGCCTCCTAGTGAGGTGATAAATGCAGAAGAGTCTGGCATCTTGGAATGCTAGTGGAGGAAAAGGCAGAAGACTCTCAGGTAAAATGTTAGTATTTTCATTCATTTCCACTGTATTTCAGTTTCCTCTAGGGAGGTGCTCCTGGTCTTCTCATTAGTTCCTCAGCAGCTTGACCAGCTGAGTGTTGGGAAAGGAGGGAATGTGGAGAGAGTATGATAGTATCTCAGAGTGAAGACTGAGGGCCCAGGATATTTTTGAAAACATATATTGGCATATCTTTTTTCTTCCTGTTTCATTGTGGTAGGTGAGAGTAAAAAACATAAATGATTCAACTGTAGGATGGGAATCCCATCTTATTCCGTTTTCCATCCCATTGCCATATTGAATCCCTCACCTGTGTTTTAATTTTATCCTCCAGGACAAAATTTTGTAAGTGAACAGTGGTTTTAAATATAAGAAATGATAATTATGTTCTCCCTAGCTAAATACATGGTGAAGGAAATGTTACTGGTCCTGTAGAGTGAGGGTATCTAGTATAAATGTGATCTACCTACTATCAAGATCTGTGAAGAATCACACTAATCGTTCCAAATTCATGAGATTTTGTTTCATTCCATAATCACTAATTTCAGGTTACTAAGGATGATATTTGAATACCATTGTGTTTTCCATGAAAGGAAGGGACACTTAGTTGTCTATTTGCAACTGTTTTTGAATCTTGTCTGCCTTCTAGGTGCCAATAGGTCTCCGGATCAGAACAAAATAGAAGCAAAGTGTGAGTAGTATAGGGGCAAATCAGAGCACCTTGTGTGAGCGTGTTTGCCTACCTTACCTGGCAGTGACCGCTTTTCCTCTGAGAGGTCTGTCCTGTTTGTTGTTAGGCTCCAGCTTCCATTCACTTGATGAATGGTAATGGTAGGGTGGAAGCCCAAGGGATATAGGGAAATGAGCATGTATTACTAAACTGAGTCGTAGAATTACAGTCATATTGACAAATGGTTTAGTATATATTTTAAGTTGCATTATTCTAAGAAATAAACAAGACTGTCATGTATTGACATCATTACTTTGAACTTTATAACAACCCTTTGGGATTGTTGTTGTTGTTAGGTGCCATCAAGCCGGTGTCCAACTCATCGTGACCCTATGTACAACAGGTAAAACACTATTGTCAGTGCTTCTCTGATAGGAACTCTTGTTATTACTCTTGAGTAAATAGAAGGACAGCCTTGAGAGATTTTGTCAAATGTCCCCAAAGGTATGGATCAATACATCTCCAGTGAGTGTCAATAGACAAAGAAGGTACGTGGTCACTCCAAGTGCTATCTTGTGAAAGAACCTTCTACACAGTGATGTAAAGATCCACTTGCAACCACTCAGAGGCTGACCATTGTTACTGGGAGTGAAGTCTATCAACTAGTACCGGCATGTAGCATGCCAGGCTATTGTTTCATCATTCTGGTAGTATTGCTTCTGGGAAAGGACCACACATTTCCCTGAAAGGGTGGGAATGGTCAGGTCCTCAGACTCCCCTAAACAGACCCAATTGGTGGAGGGGGCAGAAAGATGTTGCCATTGTGGGGACTCAGAGTTTGCTTATGATTTAGTCTTATATCTTGTTCCTTCTTAATGAGAAGTTTCTTGCATTGCTCTTTTTAGATTTTGGGCAAGAAGTCTTCATACCTCACTCAGTCTTTGGCATGAATACACACTCTTGTGTGTGTGTGTGTTTGTAATTTTTAGTAAAACTTGAAAGAAGATGAAAGAATTTTCCTAAATTAAATCATGAAATAAATCAACGTCTTCCTGCTCACCCACATATATGAGAGAGGGAGAAAGAGAGAGGGGGGGAGGAAGGGAGAGAGAGGGAGAGGGAGAGAGAGAAAGAAACATGTGTATGTGTGTGTGAGTGATTAAAACCCACTACCCTAAGAATTGGGGATGGGTGCTGCTTTGCACTCTCTGAGGCTCTGAGGCTCGGAGGCCCTGGATTCGATCCCCACCACCACAAAAAATAGGAGAAGGACCTGGCATCTCAATCCTAAAACAATCCTGTAAGTATCAGCCATTGAAAATTCTATGATTAGAAGAGAAACACTGACATAGTGCCAGGCATGGCACAGTGTCCTGGAGTGTTTCATTCTGTTCTACATAGGGTCCCTATGAGTCAGACCTGACTCAACAGCACCAAACCACAACAACCCTAATAATTTAACGAGTTTGTTTTAGTTGGGACCCCTGCTTGTAGGAGAGAGCAAGGAGAAAATGAACAAGGAGGTGAGGATAGTTAAGCTGTGAGTGGGGGACACTGGAAAATCTGTAGCAGATCTGAGTCAGATGTGTGGGTGCTTCTTCTCAGCTTTCCCCTTCTTTTGGGCTCCTGAGAGCCGAGAGTTTTGGAATACAAACTACAAGACTGAAATGGACATGGTAACATAATTGCCCCGATGGTATTTATGATCATTTCACAAATTTCTGCATGTTAGCTCTTGGAGGCATGAGATGACAATAGGAAAATCTTCCCAAGCCAGTGTAGTCCCTCATTTGAGAGATGAGAAGACCCAGGGAAATTTAAACTGCAGCACCAAGGACAGAGAGACAGGACCACACTCCGAGTGCCTTTAGGTTCAGTCCAGGTGATTCTGTGAACTTGTGTGCTAGCAGGTGGAATTACTACAGGAGGTTCAGGGCTTGGGCTTTTCTCTCAACATGTACTGCTGTGCATAACATATATCCCTAAAGTAGAACAATATTTCATTCTATATTTGCTACATTTCCGTTTTCTATATTTTTGTATTTTGTGTGATATTCTATTTAACCTATTCTAGTTACTAAACTCATTATTATATGTTCCACACGGGTAGTTTTTTAGCAGAAGTCCCATCTCTCTGAAATAAAAAGTGTTGTTAAATGCTGTCAATTTGGTATCCAACTCATAGCGACCCTATGTACAACAGGCAAACACTATTGTTAGTGCCTCTCTGCTATTCGTAGGGGTTTCAATGGCTGATTGTTTATTGGGAGTGGGTTGCAGTGTCCTTCTCCCAAGCCTACAGCACCTGGTGTTCCCAGGCAGTCTCCCATCCAAGTATTAACTAGGCCCAACCCTGCTTAACTTCCAAAATCTGATGGGATCAGATGCCACAGTGGTATGGCTGCAGGCAATAAAAAGTATAACTGTTATACATGTGTGCTAAAATGCTTATACCTTTAACATTTCTGTGATGCCTGGTTAACTCAATAGTCTTCTGTTTGGGGAATCAAGAGTGCAGTGGAGGAGAACCCCAACCAATTATTCTGGACATGGAGGAGGTTTTCTAGGAGCATTGACGTCTTGCCTTTTTGTGCTTCTCGTCCCAGTTACATGTAAGAGGGCTTACTGAAAGCCGATCATAGATATACTGCAGGATATTCTTAGAATGGGAAGCATCTGACTTGGAGTTGGAGAAGAAACTTCTAGAGATTTGTTAAGAAGCCCACTATATTGGTCACCTTTTGCATATCTGCAGCAAGATATCTGATAGAACAATGTAAGGGAAGAATTATTTATTTGGCTCATGGTTTGAGAGGCTCTCAGTCCATAGTGGGGGGGGAAGGTGTGGCTGAAGAGGTGGCAGGAATGTGTGATGAGGGGAGTTGTTTGCAACATGGCCAGTGAGGAAGCAGAGAGAGAGACCAGAACCAAGATCACTGTGGTGACTAGATGCCCTCGTATCAGGTCAGACTCACAGCAACCCTATGTACAACAGAATGAAACACTACCAGACATTGTATCGTGCACATGATCTTTTTGTGTTTTAGCTCATTGTTGCAGCCACTGTGTTTCTTCACATTTTGAGTTGTGCCACATCAGCAAAAGGAGGTCCCAGGGGCTTTACTCCATTCCCATCATTAATGTAGACTCTGCTTTGAGAAAGCACCTCTTCCCCAGTTGTTTCTTGAATGCCTTCCAGCCGGGGGGGGGGGGGTGTCTCATTTTCTGACACTATATCTGATGTTTCTCTGCTATTCATAGGGTTTTCAATAGCTAATTGTTTTGGGAGTTGGCTGCTGGGTCCTTCTCCCTAGTCTGTCTTAGTCTGGAGGCTTAGCTGAAACCTGTCCACCATGGGTGGCCCTGCTGGTATCTGAGATATGAGTGGTAGAGCTTTCAGCATCACAGCAACACTGGAGCCCCCATGGCATGACAAGGTGACAGACACATGAGGGGGACCCAGATAAACTTCAAAGGCCCACCCCAATGTCCCACTTCCACCAGGTAGGTTCTACTTCCCAAAGTTCCACAGCCTCTCAAAGCACTGCTGGAGACCAAACTTCCAAGCATGAGCCTTTGGATTATGTTATATTCAAACCCTGTTGTTGTTGTTAGGTGCTGTCAAGTTGAGTCTAACTCACGGCGACCCTCATAGAGTTTGTAATGGCTGATTGTTTGGGGATTGCCTCTGGACTGGATTGCCATGTCCTTTTCCCATTTTTGTGGTGCTGGGGATCAAACCCAGGTCCTCAGAGAGTATGAAGTAGCACTCTACCAACTGAGCTAAAACCCTAACACCCATTATTATAATGATCACCCCTATATTCTCCTGGAGTGTCCCCAAGGCAACACTCACTGTCATTTCTCCTTCTTTGACACCCACTGCTTTTGCCACTCCTTATTCTTGGAACTGTCTTCCTGTTCATCTGTAATCACTATCACCTAAAAGTGGAAGAAATCACAAAAGAACTTGCGCTGGTCTACACATAAAATAAGGAAATATTTGATGTTTGCTCTGAGGTAAGACACACATAGAAAGTCATTCTTGATTCTGATTTTTCTTTATCTTTGGTATGGTTTCCAGAATTTTTCTCTAAGAAATCTGGAATTCCAGAGATGTCAAAATGGATTCCACTCCAAACAGGTTTTGTGTTCAAATAATTCTAGTAAGGAAAGAGTCAAACATAATTGCTCCAGAACTTTTCAGGGCCCCCAATATAACAATTCTCAGACACTGTGAATTTCAGGAGGAGAGTCTGGCATGCTGCATTTTTCTTGAGTCTATTTAACCTGCAATGCCGCTTTCTTTTTTCCCCCTGAAGTATCACCTAAGATCAGAATTTATCAACACAATTTGGGAAAATCTCATCAGTGTGGATACTTACATCTTATGGGTGACTTGTAGACTTATGAAATCCCATTTCTGGAAGATTAATATTTTAAATCTAAAGCTTCCTTAGAGTTGAGAGGAAGGAAAAGAAAGAAAAGGAAAGAAGAAACTGAGTGTGTGTAGAGGGAAGTAGTATGGAGCAGAGAGAAGCATAAAGATTAAGACACTTAATCTATAGAAAGAAAGAGATGGAATGAAGAATACTATTAAACTTACCATAGCCAGTTGCACTAATAATCACTATCAAAACTCATGCATCATCTTGCATTCAGTCCTCTAACAGCAATATCAACCTTTACACCCATGAGGATAATTGACGGGAACAGTTTTCTGTTTTCTCCCAATTGCCTTTTAAGTGCCTTAATCTTTATGCTTCTCTCTGCTCCATACTACTTCCTTCTACATGCACTTAGTTTATTCTCTCCTTTTCTTTCTTTTCCTTCCTCTCATCTCTAAATAAGCTTTAGATTTCAAACATGAATCTTCCAGAAATAGGACTTGTAATACTACAAGTCACCCATAAGATGTAAGTATCCATACTGATTAGATTTTCCCAAATTATGTTGATAAATTCTAATTTTATGTCATACTTCAGGGGGAAAAAAGAAAGTGACTTTGTGGGTTAAATAGACTCAAGAAAAATGTAGCATGCTAGACTCTCCTCCTGAAAATTCACAGTGTCTGAGAATTGTTATATCAGTGGCCCTGAAAAGTTCTGGAGCAATTGTGTTTGACCCTTTGCTTACTAGAATTATTTGAACACAAAACCTGTTTGGAGTGGAATCCATTTTGACATCTCTGGAATACCAGATTTCTTAGAGAAAAATTTTGGAAACTGTATGAAAGATAAGGAAAAATCATCTTAGAATGTAGGAATATTGCATTTTAGAAGGCTTATTCAAATACTAGACATTGCATGTTATTGAAATAGAGCTGTTTGCAAGTTTTATGCTAATATATTAATAATGATGCACAAATGAAAAAAGTTCAGAAGATAACCATATAGAAGGAAAGAGATGGCATGAAAAATGCTATTAAAGAATAAGAATTTTTATGAGAAATGGTAGACATGATAAACAAGAGGTGATGTCTAGTTCTGGTTTTTGATATGAAAGTAGACACCCTATCTCAGGATTAGGTTAGGTGGCTTGGTTAATGTCGGCATATCTAAGGACAGTAGGAGAGATAAGAGCTTGGACTAGAAGGACTAGAAACTTCCCTTTGCAGTCAGGTCATTACAAGAAAGGCAGATTGAGCTACCTGTTGGATAAAACCACTAGGCAAGGCGCCCTATGATTAGGTCCTGTGCATGTAACCATGTGCATAGTTGTCTACAGGGCATTGCATAGATGTCAACATTTGGACCTAATTCTTGATACAAAATCTGGCAATAGAAAAGCAGGGATGCTTTTCTGGAGGGCTTGTTACCCTCAGGAGACTATTGATACAGGGAGGATTCAGTTGCAAGTCCTAGAAACTAATATAGTATTGGGACACAAAGGCAGGGACATCCTGGGATTATAGCAGATGTAACTGAGCCCCAGAGGGCTGACCCAGGCTTCTTGACATTCTCTGTCTCAGGCATGAGATGCAACTAACCTGACCCTGACAATTTCTGGGGCAAAAAAAAAAAAAAAAAAAAAAAGAGCCAAGTTAAGTGGTTCAACCATGAGGAGAGGAGAGAAACAGAAATTGGGCTTTCAATAAGTTAGTAGGCAGATAGAAGTTTGGGCTCTCAGAGGCCTTTAGCCTTTTTATAAGGTTACAATGATATAGTAGGTCTTTCATCTAAGCCTGATTCAACGTGATTTGCTCCTTTCTGAAACACCTCCCTTTTTGTCTTTATGGAAATCTTTGGGATGAGAGTGTGGGGCATATTCCCATAGTGCCTGTGACATTCTCAATTTTGTGGTAGTTCATTGATGTGGTGTCTCATTGTTAGCCCCTGGAAAGTATGAGTGGGGAGCTCAGAAACACATACATAACTGTACTTACTAAACACCTACAATTGATGTGCCAAACTCTTAAAACAAAAACAAAACAAAACACCTCAAACTCTAGTATTATCTCCCCACTTTACAGAAAACAAAACTGAGTGCCAGGACGCCATACAGCTATTCAAGCCCTCAAATCTGGTGTGTAAAGGGGACCATATCACACCTACATTTCCCTTGCTCCCAACCATGTGTACTTTCACCTAGGGCAATGGCTCTCAGCCTGGGAAGTTTATTTTTGTTTTTTATTTTTTAAATATTGATGCATAAACTCCATCCTCAAATTTGAATTTAACGTATTGAGAGCAACATTTTGACTTCCATTTTTATAGCTTCCCTATGTGATTTTATTGTGCAGCCAGAGCTGAGGCTCTTGGATGCTTCCCATGGTATTTTGTCCAAACAGATACCTTGTGGGGCACCTTTGCCAGGGATTGGAACCCTACACTCCACTGGTGTTGAGTGCAATGGAGACACAACCCTCCAGGAGTCCTTCAGGGAGGCAACTTAGAACTCTATTCCTGTGCACTGCACTTATAAGCATTTCAGGCTAGCCAATCAGAATCTGTGACGTTTCCATGACATTTTGGGTTAGCCAGTCAGGACCATATGACTCAGCAAAAAATTTGAGAAGGGAACAAGAAACTGGAGGAGGGGCACACTCGGACTGCAGTGGGCAGGAGCCATCTTGCCTGGACCTCATGGACTCAAGCTAGATATGCCACAGCAAGTCATAAAAGAGTCCCTGGTGTGCCTCAGGACTCAAGGTGAGCTAGACATGCTTCAACCCAAGCAGGTTCAGGACTGTGTTTCCTCCCTTCCTTTCTTGGCCTCATATCACTTTCTAGATTAATCCCTATAATACCTCCAGTCTCTGCATGAACTCACCCATGATAAGGATTAAAGAAATGTTTATGAGTTAGTTCCTGAGGGCATTTGTGGCAAGAGGGAAGAGCAGCCATTGGATGCTGCTAAAGGTGATGAAGTGTCTTCTCAGAGGCTGAAATGGAATATTTGATGTTTGTCAGAAGATATAATTCAGGACCAGAGGAGTACTTATACATTCTGTGCTCAGATTTTCCAAACCTTTCACTGCAGGTGGTGTTGTCCTCAACCCAGCCTATTATGGCATGCCTGGCCACACCAACATCATGATCCATGAGGTGGGGCATGTCCTAGGACTCTACCATGTCTTCAAAGGGGTCAGTGAAAGGGAATCCTGTGATGACCCATGCAGGGAGACTGTGCCATCCATGGAGACCGGAGACCTCTGTGCTGACACTGCCCCCACCCCCAAGAGTAAACTATGCCGGGAGCCAGAGCCTGCCAACGACACCTGTGGCCTCACCCACTTCCCTGGGGCTCCATTCAGGAACTACATGAGCTACACAGGTATCACAACCAACCCAATGGTCTCTTCTCTGTGACTATCACCTGGGGCCTCTGGGGACTGGCAGGGTGGGGCTGTGGGAGCCTGAGAAATTCTGAATAGCCATTCATATAGTCTTTTTTCCCCTTTGATTTTGTAGAACTTAAGGAAACACTGAGATATTAAGGGCTCTTGTTGAGTAGGCTCTCTTCCAGTAGAGATGAAAAGTAAAGCACCCTTCCATCTTGGATGGTAAAACTGGACGTAGCCACCAAGCATAGTGGTACATGCCTGTAATCCCAGCTGCTTGAGAGGCCAAGAGAGGAGGAGCATGAGTTCTAGGCCAGCCTGGGCTATAGACAAGGACTGTTAGAAAATAAATGAATGAATGAATGAATGAATGTGTTGAAGGGAGAGTCAATATCTTTGACTTCTAGAACTTGATTCTTATTCATACTCTGAAGCATTTACTTTGAAGGAGAGTCCAATAGTGATGGATGAGCAAGGATCAAGATGTCTTTTGCACTGTTTTTACAGGTGGCTAACAACTGACTTGGTTAATTTAAGCTTAGGATTCCTTTTATTTTGTACTGTTAAAAATCAGATTATTTTCTTCCAATACCAGATGACCAAACCACTGATTCTTCACTCTCTCTCCATATACCTTGCCCCAAACAGTGCCATCTCATTTTTAAAATGTTGCTTCATTGGTCCTGGGAAAAATTAGATTGTTTAGTCTTGTCCTTTCTCAATGAAGCTCCTAAATTATCTTTTTTCCCTGTCTTTCACATCTTCCTTATTTCTGGCAAAAAGTAACACTGACCAATCTCCTTGAAAATGGGCTTAAGTCTACCCCTAAAATTAAGGGCTGATTTTATCTGATGACCTACTCCAATGGTGAAAAAAGTAAAATCTCTAGCTCTAGAACTGTGCAAAAGGGGATAGATCATCTGATGCTGGTCATGGCTTTAAGAGAAAAAATAACGATGAGCTGGGTCTGCCTATGACCTATTAAAATATTTTTATCCAAGTTTCCTTGGGGTGAATAATTCAGGAGCACTGAATTCATGAGCACCAGCACCTCTGCCTCCTCAGTCAGAACACAGTAGTTCTTGCCAGGGATAGAGACCAGATAATGGGAACAGAGGCAGGAACACCTCAAGTGCCACTTTAGAGCTGGACAGAGAAAACATTTAAGAAGCAGGATAGGAGCCAGTGTAGTGGCATATACCTATAATTCAAATGACTTGGGAGGCTGAGGTAGGAGGATGGCGAGTTTGAGGCCAGAGACAGTCTGCACAACTTAATGAGACCCTGTCTCAAAAAATACAGAAAGGGGCTAGGGGTACAGCTCAGTAGTAGAGCACTTGCATAACATGCGCAAGTCCCTGGATGTAATGTCGCCAGTACTAAAAGAACAAGAAGGAGGAGGAGAAGAAAGAGAAGGTGGTGAGAGAGGAGGAGGAGCAGGAGGAGGAGCAGGAGGAGCAGGAGGAGCAGGAGGAGGAGGAGGAGGAGGAGAGGAGGGGGAGGAGAAGGAACAGCATCATGGAGTAGTATTTGACTCCTGTAATTTGAATGGAAAAGTCCCTGAAACTAAGATAACAACTTTCCAGACCTATGAAAAATGTACCTAATAGGGAGATTTTATTAGATTCAAAAATAAGACTGAGACCGCCATTCCCATCTCTGCTGCTTCCTTGACATTTTGGCTTTCTTTCCTGAGCATCTCCACTAAGTACTCATTAAGCTTGGTCAATGTCACTGGGCAAGAAAGCAGATGTCTGCAAAACGCCAAGCAGTCACAGGTGGAAAGGCCCTCTGTGGAAACACTCCCATCTGGTAGTGGGCTGAATAAGTAACCGCTCACTCAGCAACCCTGTACTCTGGGGCCTGGGTCTCACCCTGGGCCAGCCCAACGTGAAGGTAATGATCTTGCCTTTGTGATAAGCAAGTCCTATGACTCTACCTTCTCTTTCCCAGCTCCAGCTGAGATACTTTCTTGGAACAGAATGTCTATTCTTTTGGCAAGTGTCATGGAGCCTAATAAGTGTAAAGGGTTGGGTAATAGCCAAGAACAAGGCAGGGTTTATCCCCCTGCCTTCGTGTGAACTCTACAGCAGAAACCCTCCATTTCTTGTGCTTTCTTTTGTGTCTCTGCAGATGATGACTGCACGGATAGCTTCACCCCTAACCAAGTGGCCCGAATGCATTGCTATTTGGACCTTGTATATCAGCAATGGCGTCAAAGCAGAAAACCCACCCCGATCCCCATTCCACCCATGGTCATCGGGCAGACCCACACGTCCCTCACTATCCACTGGCTGCCTCCTATTAGCGGAGTCGTATATGACAGGTGAGAGAGGTGCCTGCCATGGGCAAGCTGGTACATCTTCTTCATAGCGTTTTGAGGGATGGGAAGAATGGGAAGTGAAGGGAACCCCTGGTGGAGTGCTGACTGTGTGTACCACTGCTCAGAGCTGTGTGCTGCCACCTTCTGGGGGCTCAGCTCCTTGGCTGAGCTCCTGGGCTTCTAGTGAGCTGGTGTTTCATCACAGGTGCTAACGTCTCGGCAGGGGGCCTGAAAGAGCATAGCCAATGGGATAACAATGACCCAGAAGAACTGAAAGGGTATTTGCCACCTCTCTTGGTCAGCAGCTCCTCTGTGGTGGAAGGATGGAGCAGAGGCTTACTAATTGTGCAGGGGCATTAGGGGGAGGGGAGGTGAGGTATGTTCTTTCCAGGCAGGTCTAGGGGTGGATAGGTAGGTGAGGGAGGGTGCACCAACTGCCACAGCTGTACTTCAGGGGCATGACCGACTCATGTCGGCATTTCCAATACAATTTTGACCTCCTGCTGCCCCCCCCAACCCCCTCGCACTTAGGCCACTGTTATGAAATTGTTATCTGTTCATGTTTCTATCTGCCTTGCTTCTCTGGCAACTCTTCAAGGTGGAGGCGGGACTACTTTTTGTGTCTTTGTCTCTTAATCTGACCCCTAATAGATGCCTAAGGCACGTATCAAAGAAAAGCGTGCTACCTGAAATAAGCTTTCATTCTTCCTTTGCATATTGGTATGAATAAGTGCCAAGGAAATTTTTGCAAAAAACAGAAAGGGTTAGGAAAAAGAATGCCAGGTGTTGGGGGTGGGGGAGGTGGGAAATAAGGTTTAACTGAAAAGGAGCAGAACTCTATCTGTGACCTATGTAGACTAGCCTCTCTCAACACTTCCTACTGTTTTAAAAAGTGTGAGCAGCCAACATCTGTTTGGTCCTGCTTTGTGGGAAGCACTGTGCTAGATATTCAGCTGCCCCTGTCCTGCCAGGTAAGTAATAGACCTGAGGGGCTGAGAGAAACACAAAGGGCTAGCCTAAGACCCCACAAGCAGACAGAGGTGACTTGGGGAAATTCACTGGAAGTTCAGAAACGAGGAACATGAAGTAGGCAATTTTTTTGAACGTATAGCTTTTCCGTTTAGCAGGTGGATAGCTCTTCTTCTTTGTGACACCCACCTTGTCTGGGTCCCAGGGCCCACCTAAGGAACTGGATGTCCCTATAACATGTCTTTGTGTCCTTTGGCTTAGTAGAAGCCAGAGAAGGAGAGGGCAGGGAGAGAGGAGGCTGATGTAAAGACGCTGAATCCTTTTTCAAAGTGACAGTCACAGCCTCCTGAGATCTTGGTACTTGCCCTTGTCCCTTCACCTATACTTAGTCATGACATCACTTCAACCTCACAACTCTGCAAAATAGCTTCCATTGTCATTAGCACCCAGGTCCCAGAGGCTCCATTTGGTGATTCAGCACCCATCTATGGGATGTGTGCAAGAATCATCTTCCTGCAAATGTGACCTCGTGCAGCTCCGGTCGGACTGGCTGAACAGTAAGTCCTCTGTGGGTATCTGCAAACTGGAGTTTTACATCCGTTTATGTAACACGTGTAAACAATTTAATCTTTCAATTCTGTCTCTGGTACAAATGTTACGATAAAGCAGACATCAGAACTGGCTCGCTGAGAGTCTTTTGGCAGAAAGGGCTACAATTTACTTCCTTTTCTTAGCTAGGTGGGCTACAGTTTTGAGGCCTCCTAACACGTGTGTCGGGGGGACTCGCGTCACATGCCCGGCGATTTGTGTCATGCCTGAAGTTGTGTTTACTCCACCCCAGTAGGTATTTGGAACCCTTGTGTCAGAGAGGAGCCCCAGCTACGCATTCGGCAGCAGCCCCGGAAGGCCAAGCGCATCAGGGAAATGTGGTTTGGAGTTACATCCACGTTAGAAGGAGGCACTGAGTGGAGTCAGAGGGTGGATCTTAGCTACACCTTTTAGTTGCCAAAGTCCCAGACACTAGATGGTATTTGGAAACTTGCTTGAAGAAACTCAGGAACTTGTGACCTGGGGCAATTTACTTAATGTCTCAGAGCCGGAATTTTCGCATTTGTAAGCCTAGAGTTATTACAAGGATTAGAAATCATTTATGAAAAACACATGTGTCACAAGGGCAGATATGTGAGGTGCTTAATAAATGGGGGTTCCTGTCATAATTATTATTTTGTTGTTGTTAGGTGCTGTGGAGTCGAGTCCGACTCATAGCAACCCTCATAGGGTTTTCGATGGCTGATTGTTTCAGGAAAGCATTGGGAATGGATTGCCATGTCCTTTTCCCACATCATAAACATCATCTTTCTTTAACAATCCTGTTTTTCTAGCAAATTATATTGTCGTTGTTGTTAGGTGCCATCGAGTCGGTATCCGGCTCATAGCGACCCTCATAGGGTTTTCAATGGCTGACTGTTTCGGGATTGCCTTGGGAGTGGATTGCCAGGCCCTTCTCCCATTTTTGCGGTGCTGGGAATTGAACTCGGGACCTCAGAGACTGCAGTGCAGTGCTCTACCAGCTGAGCTAAATCCCAGCCCCTTGGCAGTCCATGGTATATTCAATATTCATTTCCAACACCATAATTCAAAAACATCAGTTCTCATGTCTCCCTTATTCAACGTGCAGCTTTCACAACCATATGATGCAACTGAAAAGGACATTTTGATATGTTCCCTGATTTGGGCCTCCCTGATTTGATGTTTACATTTCAGATGTATTGTTCACAATTGTGTTTGCCTGTGGGGTGAGACACAGGACTCATAAAATGATCTCCCCTCAGTATTTAACTGTGATTATCTCTACCTATTTGGTTGCCCCAAATATAATGCTCAGAGAGTTCTTCACAGACTGTATTAATTACTTCGTAGACATCCATAGAACAGGTACAGAGGGACCGCTGAGGCCCTGTGCTGAATGCTGCGGACAGAAAGAGAGTAGGTCTGAATCTGTTCCTTGCAAAGGAGAGGAAAAAGTGTGCATGGTGATTCTCCGCACCACACAGCATTGTCCTAGGAGAAGGGCTTATAGGTATGGTGGGTGAACATAGGAGTGGGTGCTGGATACTTAGAGGAGACAGGATGAGCTCCACTGCAAAGATCCCCTTTGAATGGGGTTTGAAGGGTCTTGAGGAGTGGAAATTTGCTTAATAAAGACGCTTGGAAACACCATTTGGCAGCCGAAAGGCCTGCATGTTTCATGAGCTGTGAGGAGCATGATGTACTTGTGGAATGGTGCTATGTCCCTTGCGATGGAGATATAAAATCCATGTAGGAACTGCAGTAGGTGAGGATGGAGCTGATTTGTGATGGACTTTGGGTCTTGGTAAGGTATTGGGATCTCCCCAATAGGTAATGGAGGGTCAAGGGGCATTATATTTTACGTGGCTTTTATTTTGTGTATGTAATTAATGCAGGGAGTTTAAAGCATAAGAATACCTGTATCTCATAACTTTACTCCGAAAATTATTGTCTGACTTCGTGTGTGTGGGGGGGAGGTGCAAGGGTCTTTGATGGCTGTTTGAGAATCATTGCAGAAAGGAATTTTATGTTAATTCAGATTGTAATTGTTTTGTGTTTAATGTTCCTAGGATAGAAGCTTCCCATTTTCATCTCACAGGCCTCCTTTATGATTTAGTTAAAATTTTCTCCTTCATGACTTTGAGATTTTTCGGGTTGCTATAAATTTTGCAAAGAGGAAGTCTATATGAGAAGGAAATAACTTGAGATATGATCGTGCTTCCAGTTGCCCTCTAGGGCACCTTCCCTCCTCAAGGTCTTCCTGATTCCCTTATCCCAGGTTATCTGCTGAACACTCCGCATCTCCATCTGTTCCTCTTCCCAGGGCCCCCGACAGCGTGTGTGGTTCCTGCACTGAGGATGGGACATTCCGACAGTATGTGCACAGAGCCTCCTCCCGGCGGGTGTGTGATTCTTCAGGTTACTGGACCCCAGAAGAGGCTGTGGGTAAAGTACCAGGGCTTTTTGATCTATACCTAGTGGCTGAGAATGGGGAGGGAGGGAGAGGGTGGAGCAGTGGCATGGTAAGGACCATGCTCTGTGTGTGTGTGTGTGCGTCGCGCGCACACACGCATGCTGGATATTTCCATGGTCTTGAGAAGATTGCCTGGTGCCTCTGGGCACTGCATAAGTTCAATGGCTATGGTAAAGCAGAGATCAGCATATGACAGGGGGAGAGAGAGAGAGAGAGAGAGAGAGAGAGAGAGAGAGAGGTGTCAGCTGGACTCAGGAGTGACTTCAGTGTAAGACAGTAAGACAGAGCCAGTAGTGTTATACATGCCTACTTGTCCCTGAGCAGCCTTGGCACGACAGTGCAAGTTGATCTCTTCCCCCACCCCATCTCAGGAGAATAACAGAGAACACAGTGCAGGGAACACTTATGCACTGGCCGGGTAAGGCTGGGTGGAGGTAGGGAGGACTAGGTGTTCCACACGGATTGTTCTCATCTATGCTATTTTATGAGTCTATTAATCACTGGTCCTCACTGTGCCTTGGATATAATCTAAGCAAGGCTCTAAGAGAGGGAAGATGGTTTTTGTTATCTCTTTTCCTGTCCCTCTCCCAGCTTCTCAAACAATCACCTACTCTCACATATGTATACCCGACTCAGAAGACAAATTTTAGCATGAATCTTTTCCCAGCTGAAGTCTAGAAGATACCGTTGACATAACTTTTAGCACCTTCTGAGGAAGGCTTAGATTCTTCCCTCACCATCGTCTTTTTTCCTTCACTACCATCTCTTTTCTTTTCTTTTCTTTTCTTTTTTTCAGTACTTGGGGGTTGAATTCAGGACCTCACACATACTTTGCAAGTGCTTTTCCACTGGGCTGCACCCCAGACCATTATTATTATTATTATTATTATTATTGTTGTTGTTGTTGTTGTTGTTGTTGTTGTTGTTATTATTTTATCTTTAGACAGGGTCTCACTATGTTATATAGGCTGCCTCTGGCCTTGAACCTGGGATCCTCCTGTCTCTGCCTCCTGAGTTTCTGGGATTATAGGGGTGAGCCACCATGCTTGGCTTTACCATCATCTTCAATGCTTACCTAATTATGGTCTTTTCACTTTGCTTTTTCCCCCCCTTACATTTATTAAGATCCAGGAAAATTACTCAGAAAGATGTGCTGGGCACTGTCTATTTGAACTAATTTGCATTTTTGACAGTGGCAAGAAAAAAATGTAGGACAGTACGTTTGAGAGCCTACAGTATCTGCATGATGTCATCTTTAGCTCCTGGATACTCAAATAACAAAGCCTCAAAGAGAAAGCTGGAAGGAGCTAAGTCATGTGATTGATTGTATATGACTCTTTCAAATGAAAGTTTTCAGGGAAGCATAGAAAGCAAATATAAAATTTACTGTATTTGATTCATTTAGAGATTGGTATTTCATAAAAAGTCTTTTTCTTTTTTGGCATTTTTTCTGTGCTGGGGCTTTAGTGCCTTTTTGACTCCTTGACCTAAAACATTTTTTCTTTTTAATTCTTGGGAAAGTTCAAATTAATCTGGTAGAGATGAAAGGATTTAGAAGTTCTGAGTTCCAATTCTTATATCTTAAGGCAACCCAAGCCAATTTTTAGGGCCTTCACTTCATGTTTCACCTGAGGTCATAATAAAACTTTCTGACAGGCAGTGCTAGAGTTGGGTGACTTTCAAGGGTCTTTGATTTGCTAGTATTTTGGGATAAGCATTGGAAACTTCTGCTAAGAAAACCTGGTATTTGCTTGCTTTGAAGGGGTGAAGGGCCAGGTCCTATTTTAAATATACATTAAAAAGTAACTGAATCCCCAACAGAACAATGACAAACACATCGTTTTACATATGTGACCAAAATATATTTAGTTGTACTTAATGCATACTTACTGACCACCAATAACTTTCTAAATGCTATATGGGATAGAAAATTGGACCAGCTATGTTGTTGTTTTTGTTGTTACATGCCATCAAGTCATGTCCAACTCATAGAGACCCTCCTAGGGTTTTCAATAGCTGATTGTTTTGGAATTGCCTCAGGAGTGGATTGCCATGTCCTTCTCCCATTTTTGCGGTGCTGGGAATTGAACTCAGGACCTCGGAGTCTGCAGAATGGTGCTCTATCAACTGAGCTAAATCCTAGCCCCAAACCAGCTATAGTCCCTGCTTAATCATCATCTTTTTGGCAAGAACTTTTCTGCCTTCATAACCTAGACTAGCTCCCAGCCCACTCCATAATTCTCCATTCCCTTATATTGCTTCATTTTTCCTCAGTGATGCTATGACTACTTGAAATTATAATCTATATCCTTGCACATATTTGTCGTTGCACCTGTTACCCTATTGTAAGAGGTATGGAGGCCTGATCTTTACCTCTATTGCTTATTATTCTCTCTCTACCTAAATTAATTGGGGCTGGGATTTAGCTCAGTTGGTAGAGCGCTGCACTACAGTCTCTGAGGTCCCAAGTTCAATTCCCAGCACCACAAAAATGGGAAAAGGACCTGGCAATCCACTCCCAAGGCAATCCCAAAAAACAATCTGCCATTGAAAACCCTATGAGGGTCGCTTTGAGTCAGATACCGACTCGACTGCACCTAACAACAACAACAACCTAGATTAATGCTACTTGTGAAGATAATACACCATAGTCGGCTTTTGTTTAGTGAATGAACAAATCAGTCCATCAATACACAATGTAGGCAAAAGGCAATAAGGGTGATAAGCTGTAATACCACACCCACACATACACACACACATACACACACACATGCATGTGAACTTATTTCCTATGGGAAATACCTTTGGGGTATTTTTATTTTCCAAAATATGTGGGACTAAACAATTCTACTTTTGCAAATGTAGGTACTTAACTTCTATGAAACAATGTATAGATCTTTTATATGAACCTAGAAAAGTGGGGGTTAAATATTAGTACTTATTACATAAACAAGAAAATCAAAGCTTAGAAAGACGTGCCTGCCATAGCCACCTACTGCTGGTACCATGCCCATCAGAGCCTGGATCCGGTGATTCCCTACATTAGTCCTTTCTCTTCAATTCCTCTCTTGTGATATAAAAGAGAACCACTTCGTACAGATCATTTCTACTGAGCTGACCTTCATATATTTGTGAGATTTGACTTTTCACCATTACATTTTTATTTTGGCTACTGAGTCTCCAGGTTTTCCTATTTAATCATACATGTTTACATATTTCCTGCCTGCAGTTTCCTCCATGCAGTTACCTACCTGCTCATGCATACTTGAACAGGAAAGGAAATTGCAATGTATGGTTTTAAAGTCTGGCTAACAGTCAAAGTGCTGAGGTATGTAGGTAGGATCTTAGGAATGAAAGTAGTTTTATGAAGAACACCACAAAGAGTGTAGTGACCAACTGAAATTAGCGTGAAGCTTAAGAAGCATTAATTTGTCATAAATCATTAATAAACTTCTTGTTGTTGTTAGGTGCCATGGAATTGAGTCTGACTCATAACAACCCTAAGTGCAACAGAACACAACAGTCCCCAGCACTGTGCCATGCCCAGCACCATTGTCAATGCTTCTCTGTTATTCATAGGCTTTTCAGTGGCTGATTGTTTCAGGAGTGGCCTGTCAGGTCCTTCTCTTAAGCCTACAGCACTCTGTATTCCCAGGCAGTCTCCCATCCAAGGACGAATCAGGGCTGTCCCTGCTTAGCTTCCAAGATCAGATGGGATTGGACACCAGGGTGTTAAGGCTCCAGACATAAATCAACTAAGACTATATAATTCTCCTCTGCTCAAAGGTTCTTTAAGGACATGGCTTAACTTCACTGCATCAGCCTGCTGGTTTGGCCTAGGGTCTGGATATTCTACTCCCAATTCCTTGCTGGATTTCCTATGAAAGGATACTGTGTAGAAGGAGTAGGGTAACAACAGCTTCCAAACATTTTACTTTTGTACATTTGTCCTTAGTAGCACTTAAGATATAATGCTGAGCTGACCAGCTTCTATGTTGTTGTTGTTAGGTGCCGTCGAGTTGATATCTGACTCATAGCGATCCTACATACAACAGGCAAACAGTATTGTTAGTGCTTCTCTGCTATTCATAGGGTTTTCAATGGTGGATTGATTTTTGGGAGTGGGGGAGGTCCTTCTTCCAAACCTACAGCACCTGGTATTCCCAGGTGGTCTCCCATCCAAGTACTAGCCAGGCCCAACTCTGCTCAGCTTCTGAGATCTGATGGGATTGGATGGCACAGGGCTACAGCTGCAGGCACCAGCTTCTATAGGAATTCCAAATCCTTCATTCCTCATTCTGGCTGTTGCCAAGGACTACTCATCTTCAGATTGTTCGTGGTGGCTCCTGATGTCTCTTTCTGCTCATCTCCCCCAGGGCCTCCTGATGTGGACCAGCCCTGCGAGCCCAGCTTGCAGGCCTGGAGCCCTGAACTCCACCTGTATCACATGAACATGACCGTGCCCTGTCCTCCAGAAGGGTGTAGCCTGGAGCTGCTCTTCCAATACCCGGTCCGAGCGGACACCCTCACCCTCTGGATCACGTACCTCTCCATGGACTCCTCCCAGGCCCTCTTCAACACAGAGATCTTGCTGGAAAATCAGGAGTCTGTGCATCTGGGCCCCTTAAGCACTTTCTGTGACACGCCCCTCACCATCAAGCTGCACGTGGACGGGAAGGTCTCGGGGGTAAAGGTCTACACCTTCGATGAGCGGATGGAGATTGATGCCGCCCTCCTGACTTCCCAGCCCCATTGTCCATGGTGTTCCGGCTGCAGGCCTGTGCAGTACCAGGTTCTCCGAGAGCCCCCCTTTGCCAGCGGCTCGTCCATGGTGCTGTCACACCCTCTCAGGAAGTTCACAGACATGTGAGTTGGGCAGCAGGAGCCTTCCAAACCATGGGACTTTTTCTTGGAGCTTGGGGTCCATTTGGTTCCCTCTATTCCCACTTTTTAACGTTTTGACGTGCCTTAAGTTGGGAAAATGTTTAGAATCTCAGGAAGGATTTCATTCTAATGTGGCAGATCTGAAATGAAGATGAATATTACCTGGAGACAGACAAGCAAATGTTCAGATTGCTGATGTCATCATTATGATTGCAGGAAAAAAAGGCTAGCATATGAAGTCTTTCAGTTGGAATAAATATGCAGAGGGTGCCCCAAAAATGTATACACATTTTGTGATGAAAACTTTCCAATTTGCTGTTTTAAGAATGTGTTATTGGTTCAATTAACTCCTGTCTCTTACACTCAGGAACATCATACTACACTTTGACGCCATAATTCAATTTAACTTCAAAAAGTAATGCATGGATAACATCTCTTAACATGTGTATATATTTTTTGGCACCCCCACAATATACCACACAGAAATTAATCAGTATCAGATGCTTCTGTCTGGTTACAACTTGATTTCTGATTTCTTGCTATTGTTGTTGTTGTTGTTAGGTGCCGTTGAGTTGGTATCTGACTCATAGCGACCCTCTGTACAACAGGGGAAACACTATTATCAGTGCTTCTCTGCTGTTCATAGGGTTTTCAATGGCAGATTGATTTTTGGGAGGGGGTTGCCAGGTCCTTCTCCCAAGCCTACAGCTTCTGGTGTTCCCAGGCGGTCTCCCATCCAGGTACTAACCAGGCCCGACCCTGCTTAGCTTCCAAGATCTGACGGGATCGGATGCCACAGGGCTACAGCTGCAGGCTTTCCAATAATCTGCAGAAGCTCCTATAACGTTCAGAAGTTAAGATCAGCTCCTCCATCACTAAGCAAAAAGGCTTTGTAGATGTTACTCAGTTTCGTGAATTCCATAACGTATGTTTCTTTTTTCTTCCTTTCCTTCTTTTCTTGTTTCTCCTTCCCTTCCCTCTTCTCTCCTTCTTTTCCAAGTCTCCCTTTTCTTATTCCTGTTCTTTCCTTCTACATTTAGTGAGTTCCTCTGTGTTTCTGGCATGGAGTGGTCAGTGCTGGAGACACAGACTGAGATGAAGTCATTACCTATAAGTGATTCAATGTTTGCCCTAGGAGGCTGGTATCTCCCAAAGGAAAATTCCTTCTGCCTCATAATTTCCCTCCAGACACTGCCCTGAGGGCAGAAATAGCAGAAACACAAAGTTTTATCAGAGATGCTGGGATCAGTTCCTTTTTGTTGCATTAGAAAAATAATGCAATGCTGGATTAGAAAAACAAACATTGTTTCTCATGATTGTATGGGTGGGATGGGTGTTCTTGTCTGGATGGCTTGCCAGGAGCCAGATGGCCAAGGGTGACCTCATGTGCGTATTGGAGGCCTCAGCCTAGACAGCTGGCATGACTAGGAAGATGAGGCCTCTTTCCTGGTCCTCTCTCAAGTCCTGGCCTGGGCTGCTTCTCATGGTGGGGGAAGGATTCCCAGCAAGAGGGAAGGGAGTTTTCACATTGCTTGGACTTTGCAAATCTCTGCTGGATATGACTCTTTATAATGTCCCACTAGCCCAAGCAGGTCTCCCAGTCAATGCCGGATTCATGGGGTGGCAAAATACACTGTCCCTTTTGATGGTAGAGGCAGCAGTTACATCACAGAGAGGCACTTCTTGAGAGGCCATTGGCAATCTACTACAGCTACAAAAATGTAGAGATAAAACACCCATCTTGAACTTTAGTATATTCTTCTTCCTATATTTGTTCTTTTCATTACAATAAGAAGATCAAGAAGTGGTCAAAACATGATATAAAGGGAAAGACAGATCCCAGGGTAGATTTAAAAATAAAATAATAGCATTTTTGAGCTTCTCTAGTAAGACATATCATATGATATTTGTTGTATATAGATATCCACAGAGACATAAATGTTTAAGGCCAGTAATGTTCCATTTTACAGATGGAAAACTGAGGCTTAACTTTAATTTGATCGCTTAGCTAATAAATGGCAGGCTCGAGATTAAAATCCAGTTTTCCAATGGAATCTCATTTCCATTCTCTTTCCTTAGGATCACACTGCCTTTTACAAGCTCAGGTCGTTAAAGGCTTGAGCTACCTGCTGCTAAGTTTTTCCCTCCAGAAGAGCAAACATATGCTGACATTTCCATCCAATCCCTTTCCCAGCCACAGAACAGTATAAAACTTTTCTTCATGGCTGGACAAGAAGTCCTACAGAACCCCCCCTGAACAGGGAAACTAGCAGCAGTGATTAGGGCATAAAATTGGGTTTGCTTTAGCAGAGCATCTGGCGCTCTTATGAGAGGGTTCCTTCCTCAAAACAGAAAACAAATTTGGAAACTTAGCCTTTAATACTTGTCTTTTCCTATGAAAATACCTAAAAGCCAGTACAGAGGGTTTTAAAGGTATTTTGGAAACTCCAAGACATTTCCTGTTTGCTGGTCGCTGGATCAGGTGAGGAAGTGGGGGCTTTGTGGATGAGTTGAAGATTCTATTAAAGAAGAGAGGGTCTTCGTAGGAGGTTTTTGGTGGCCACTCATGGCAGTCCCAATCATCCATTGAGATCCTCTCCTCCTGAATAACTGCCATCCTAGCTTGACTTGGGTGGTAATTTTCCAATCAGGGCAAGCACTGGATAAAACTAAGATGAAGGCAGAATTTGTCTTTGGAACCAGCAGCTCCCCTTCATGAGCCCTTGCCCTCTTCTAAATGCATGTCTGGTCTCTCCTCCTGTCCACCTGATCGGTGCTCTAGGGCTCTGCAGAGTCTGAGAAACTCCTTCTCTCTCCCATGTCAACTGCTAGAACTCTGTTCCTGATATTTGGAGGAGTCTAATTTAATGTATTTCTCACTGGGAATTTTTGCTTCCCCAAAATAGTGATAGGAGGGGTTCTTACTACCTTCCTGAGATAGTAGGTTTTACCCCTGAGGACTTAGTCTCTACAAAACAAGAATTCTCTTGAGAAATAAGAAAATTGTGACCCACAGATACAAACAGGTCCTTGAAGGAGCCCAGTCTGAATCTCTCATCTTCAGTTTCTTTGATTACTTTGGAGATACAGAACACTGGTTTTTCAAGAGGTGTGTTATTTTAACTTGGTTAAAATACATAGATTATGCAGGACTGTTACATTTAATGTTAATTCAGCAAGCACTTATTACACATCTACTAACATGGAGCATGTGGGAGCACAGAAATTAATATGAATTTAAACATTTTGTTCGTCTCTAAGACTGGGTCCTGATTGTGTTTCCCACAATGTGGCATGTTTAACATTTGTGGTCCCCATAATAATTCCCTTAAATTCCCGCAAACCATCTGCAAAGGACCCATCACGTTGCAGAGGTCATGGTCACACACTTGTTGATTTCCACAGGGAGGTCACACCTGGGCAGATGTATCAGTACCAAGTTCAAGCTGAGGTTGATGGAGAGTTGGGAGAAGCTTCACCTCCTCTGAACCATGTGCACGGAGGTCCTTACTGTGGAGATGGGAAGGTGGCAAGGTGAGTACTGGAATGGAAGGAATGTGTGAACAAGGTCCCTCTGACCTCCTCTGACCAGTTTCAGCATGACTTGTACTGCCTAGAGAGGTCACTGATATCTCTGTATAGTCATAGAGGGACCCACTTTTATTTCAAGCTCAGGCCAGAGTATTGAGCTATTGGGACTGATTCTCATGTGCATAGAAGTCAACTGTTGCTGCTCTTCTTTTTCCTGTTCTAGCTGCTTCCCTTTAAGTCTGAAGTCCACAAGACAAGGTGTTTGGGGGCTGGTTACCATGGCTACACTGGCATAGCCCTCCTTGAACAAAACACTGCTTTATGCCATAGTGTCTGATAAGGCCATCCTCTGATGGTGTCTGCACTGAGGCACCAGGTTGCCACATTGCCTGGGGGCGTGGAACAGAATGGGGCACAGGGTCATCTCCATGAGTTAGGATTCACATTCACTGCTGTACCTTGAAGCAGCTTCACCTGAGGCTGCCCTTCTGGGCTACTTGGTCTCATAAAGTTTCTTATCAAAATGTTTTTCTTAAACTTCTGCCTGCATTCCTCTTTGGGTACAGTAACTAGTGCTGTGGTCCAGTGGGAAGAAATGTGTGGATTCCAGCTCTGTCTCAGCTGGGGATCCCCTATTACACATAAAACAAATCATTTAAGCCTTGTGGCTTTCACTGGTCATTAAGACTGTCAAAACAAGCACGGTGGAAGGCCCTGGAATTCTGAGCAGTGGTCATTCAGAAATTGATCATCTTAGTATGCCCTGTATGATAGAGGAGCCACCTGTAGCGCTTGAGACTTTGAAATGTGGCAAATGTCACTAAGAAATGAAATATTTACTTTGTTGACTTGAAAGTAGTTTAGTTTAAAAACTGAAACTCAATGCAGTTATTGGGAAACCTTTAAGTACATTTTAAAAGTTTGGAGCAACTTGGGTGGGGTGAATCAACTTTTTTAACTACTAATTTTATGAAATCTAAGTGAAGATCAAATATTTGAATTGAAGTATGCTCTAAGTGAAAAATACACCCTAGATTTCAAAGGGTTAGGATGCACAAAAAAAGGATACCTCATCAATAATTTTATACTGATTACAAATTGAAATAACATTTTAGATATCTTGAGTTGTTGTTGTTGTTGTTGTTGTTGTTGTTGTTGTTAGGTGCTGTTGAGTCGGTATCTGGATCATAGCTACCCTTTGTATGACAGTTGAAACACTATTGTTAGTGCTTCTCTGCTATTCATTGTGTTTTCAGTGGCTGATTGTTTTTTGGGAGTGGGTTGCCTAGTCCTTCTCCCATCTTGAGCTAGACAAAGTATATCATTAAAACTAATTTTACCTGTTTCTTCCATTTTTTAAATGACTACTAGAAAATTCAAAATTATATATGTGATTCTCATATTTCTGTAGGGCAACACTACAAAATGACATACAATATGTTTAGATTATCTTCAAAACAAAAATATAAAATTGCCCATGTCCAAGATTAGGTACTGGACCTCATATAGCAAGCCATCGATATGAGTTAATCTTCTCTCCATAGAAGAACAAACTGAGGTATAAAATACTGGGAGACTCCTGGGTATTAGGTCCCTTCTTTTCATTGAACCACATCTCCTTTATGCACAAAAATGATGTGAACCTCTCTTCATTTCTTCAGTTATGTTTTGCTAATATTTTTAATCCTTTATATACTTCTAGATAACCATTTAAAATGCAGTTATTATATTATTGCATTTACAATATACTCTTATTTAAAGTCATTCCCATGTCTAAATATTTCATCTTTAATCCATCTTCATAAGGTATCCTTTAAATAATGGTTAGCGCTATTAGTGATGTCTTGAGTTGAAAACCTTTTAACATTCCAAATTTCTTTACCTATTGAGTTGAAATATATGTCCATTTTGAACATGGTAAAAAGTCAAGGAGAAAAAAGAAGAAAAATTTTGCAATGGCCAAACCCTAGTTTTCTCATAGGAATTTCAACCCAAGTTTGTCTATTTTGTTATTATAATACACTTCATGTTTCCCCCACTCTACACTAACTTACTCTCCTCCATCCATATTGAGTCATCAATTGTATTAGAATTTGAGGTTCAAAATGACATTTTTCTTCTCCCAGCAGTTTCTCCCCTGCAATATATGGTAGGTGCCACCAGGTGGTGGTATGGAGTAAGTAGAGGAATAAGAGCCCTTGAGATGCCCTGGACTGAGACAGCCACCACTGGGCTGCAGGAGTATATATAAACAGGAGGTTCAATTCTGCAAAATTCGAAAATTCAAAAATTCTAAGCTATTTGTTGTTGTTGTTGTTGTCATTAGGCGCTGTCAGGTTGGTGTCTGACTCATAGCGACCCTATGTACAACAGGTGAAACAGTATCCATTGTTGTGCTTCTCTGCTATTCATAGGGTTTTCAAAGGCTGATTGTTTTTTGGGAGTGGGTTGCCAGGTCCTTCTCCCAAGCCTACAGCACCTGGTGTTCCTAGGCGGTCTCCCATCCAAGTACTAACCAGGCTGGACCCTGCTTAGCTTCTGAGATCTGATGGGATGGGACACCACAATGGTAGGCTGCAGACAAACTGCTTCTAGATAAAGAAAAACAAAGGGGATCAGTTGGGGAGAGGGAGGTCATAAGAGGGTAATGGGGGAGGAACATGAGCAATGTATAATGACGTACATGTATGGAAATGTTATAATGAAACCCATTAAGTCATACACTAAAAAAATTACTAATAAAAAATATAAAACTAAAAAAATAAAGAAAAACAATGACATGAGCACATAAAGAAATACCAGATAAAGATGAATAGAAAACAGAAGCACACAGACAGGCTTATTTCTCATGAAATCAACCATCTTTTTAATGGTCAAATGATTTCTAAGTAAATTTATTTTTAAATTGTTTTGTGCGGTGCATGCTATACTCCTAGTGACCCTGGAAGTGGAGGCAGGAGGCTCTAGAGTTTGAGGCCAAGGCACAGCCTGTGTAACTTAGTAAGACCCTCTCTCAAAATAAAAAATAAAAAAGGGTGTAATTCAGTGGTAGAGTACTTACAAAATATGTACAAAGCCTTGGGTTTAACCTTCCCGGTACTGCAAAAAATATTTTTAATTGGCATATAAAACATTAAGATATGCTTATTAATGGTGTATCATGATGTTTTGAGACATGTATACATTGTATAACATTCAAATCAGGTTAAATATATCTGTCTTCTTAAAAAATTTTCCATTTCCTTATGGTGGAAACATTCAAAATTTTTCTTCTAGCTTTTTGAATATGCACTACAGATTTGTTATCCCTAGTCACCCTATTATGCAATAGCACACCAGAACTTCTTACTTCTAACTGTAATTCAGTAGCCCTTGATCAACATTTCCCTGTGCCACCTTTTTCCCTACCTTACTCAGACTCTGGTAATCACCTTTCTGCTGTGACCTTTTTTGAGATCAACTTTTTTACATTCCACGTGAGAGTGAGATCATGCAGTACATGCCTTTCTGTGCCTGGCTTATTTCACTCAGCATAATGATATGCAGTTTCAGCCATGTTATCCCAAGTAATAGCATCTTATTCTTCTTTAAGGCTGAATAGCGTTCAGTATTGTATACATGTGCTACATTTTCTTTATTCATTCCTCAGTTGATGGACATTTAGGTTGTTCCTATTTCTTGGCTATTATAAATACTACTGCAATGCACATGGTGATACAAATGTCTTTTCAATGTGTTCACTTTATTTCCTTTGGATATGGACCCAGTAGTGGGATTTCTGGATCATGTGTTAGTTCTATCTTTAACTTTTTTTTGAGGAAACTCCACACTGTTTTCCATAATGGCTCTACTAATTTATATGTTCACCAACAGTAAGTTTCCTTCTTTCCACATGTGTTCCAGGGCTTGTTGTCTTTATTTTTTACTTTTTTTATTAACAATTTTCAATGTACAACTTAATGGGTCTCATTATGACATTTCCATCCATGGATTTCCTTGTATGTTGCCCATGTTAATGTCCCCCATCCGACCCCTTCCCCTCACATGACCCTCCAGGGCTTGTTATGTTTAGTCTTTTTGGTAATACTCGTTCTTACTGGAGTGAGGTGATAGCTCATCGTGGTTTTGGTTTGCATTTCCCTGATGATTAGTGATGCTGAGTATTTTTTCATATGCCTGTTGGCCACTTAAGTGTCTTTTGAGAAATATCTAGGTTTATTATCCACTTTTAAGTCAGGGTTTTTTTTTTGGTTTTTTTTTTTTTTGGTGGTGTTGCTGCTTGTTTGTTTGTTTTGCTATTGAGTTTTTGGAATTATTTGTATAGTCTAGATATTAACTCCAGATCAGATGTATCATTTCTAAATATTTTCTCTGAGTCTGTATGATGTCTCTTCACTCTGTCAATTGTTTCCATTGCTATGCAGAAGCTTTTTAGTTTGACATAATCCCATTTATCTATTTGCTTTTGCGGTCTTGTGAAAAATCCTTGTCCATTCCAATGTCTTGAAAAATTTCCCCTATAGTTTCTTCCAATCCTTTCATAATTTTAGACCTTACATTTAAGTCTTTAATCCATTTTGAATTGATTTTTATAACTGGTGAGAGATAAGAGTTTAGTTTTGTTCTGGTATGTGGATTTCCCAGCACCACTTATTGAAAAGCCTATCCTTTCTCCAGTATGTGTTCTTATCACCTTTCCTAAAATCAATTGGCTATAGATGTATGGGTTTGTTTCTAGGCTATCCATTCTGACCCAATGATCTGTGACTGTTATTATGCCAATACCATGTTGTTTTGATTACTATAGCTTTGTAGTATATTTTGAAGTCAGGAAGTATAATGCCTCCTGCTTTCTTCTTTTTTTTCCAGGTTGTTTTGGCTGTGTGTGTGTGTGTGTGTGTGTGTGTGTGTGTGTGTGTGTGTGTATGTGTGTGTGTTTCCACATAAATTTTAGGATTTTTTTTCTAGTTCTGTAAAGAGTGTCATTAGTATTTTGATAGGGACTTCATTGGATCTGTAGATAGCTTTGGGAACTATGGACATTTTAATAATATTGGTACTTACAATCCATGAATACAGGATGTCTTTCAGTTTTGTGTATGTGTATGTGCACATGCGTGTATGTGTCCTCTTCAATTTTTTTCACCAATGTTTTATAATTTTCAGTGTAGAGAACTTTCAGCTCTTTGGTTAAATTCATTCTCAGTTATTTTATTCTTTTATAGCTATTGTAAATGGCACTGCTTTCTTGATTTCTATATCAAATAATTATTTATATGTAACAATTCTAGTGACTTTGTAAATGATTAAAATTAATAAATTCACCAAAGTTACAGGATATGAGTAAGTTTTCTAAGACTCCATTTATCATAGAGTGTGTAGGTCTTTTCTCAGCTCAAGACACTCTTCCAGAAGAACTAGGAGGATGGTCATGGGAGATCTCCTAGATATTTCTGACCCATGAACCACTTGAGTCTAGGAGTTTCCACAATCCACTGGTCTGGCCAATCAACAATAGTTGCTTAAATTGTATCTACTTTAAATGATGTATGTTCAATTTTCTTTTCTATTAAAGCATCCTGGTAATCCTTTTATCCAGCTTGCATGTGTTAATATATAATGAGAAATTTTAGGAAATTTAAATGATGGGCACTAAACAACAAAGGCTGTTTTATTCGTGCGTGTGTGTGTGTGTGTATTTCTAGGAGCCTGGGAGAAGGGTGTGATGATGGAGACCTGTTGAATGGAGACGGATGCTCAAGGGCATGTGAACTAGAGGAAGGCTTCCACTGTGTAGGTGAGTTTAGGGCTCCTGCCTAGGATTATGCCCTGTTTTTAGAGGTATCTCAGTTTATTATTTTTGTGAGTTCTTAATATCCTATAACATATAGCTAAATGATAATAATTATAAGAATTACATTTGGTGGGTGCCAGGCACTAAATATTTCACATATATTAACTCATTTAATAGTAACCATAACTTTGAGGAAACTAGATTATTTAAGCACAGGGAGATTATATAATTTGTGTTTGCATGCATAGGTAGAAGTGGCAAAGTCAGGATTTGAACCAAGAGAGTGCAGGTCTAGAATCTCATGCTAAACTGCTAGGTTGAGCTGCTTTCTAACTTATTGTTACCAAGGATTTCTCTTGGGTTTCGAAGCATAAGACCAAAAGGATAGATAAGTAGCACAATCACATGTATTCTACATACAAATTAGGGCAAGAAAACGTTCTAAGGCAGAGGGAATGCAGGATATCTCCCTGTGTCTGTGTTTAATAGATGAAATCACAAAGGATAACAGTCATAACATTTTTTAGTCTTAGAGAATCACTGTTAATAAATTATAATTAGATGACCTTGACATTCGACTCAAAGAGGCAGTCTACAACACTTCTCCTGGTTCTCATGAGAGCCATCACCAATAGGTTTCAGAGCTGCAGATTATTTTCCATTCCCATCTGCATATATTGCAAAGATTCTGTGGAGCGTAAAAACATATCACAGTTATTTTAAATACTTGTGCATTTAAAAATACTGTTGTTGTTGTTAGGTGCCATCAAGTAAGTGTCCAACTCATAGTGACCCTACATACGATAGACGAAACACTATTGTTAGTGCTTCTCTGCTTTTCATAGGGTTTTCAATGACTGATGATTTTTTGGGAGTAGGTTGCCAGGTCCTTCTCCCAAGCCTACAGTATCTGGTGTTCCCAGGCGGTCTCCCATCCAAGTACTAACTAGGCCCAACCCTGCTTAGTTTCCAAGATCTGATGGGATTGGATGCCACTGTGGTATGGCTGCAAGCTAAAATACTGTAGTGTCTCCAAAGCCTAAAATTAAGTAGGATATGATTATAATTATATAAAATTTATTAAGATGTCAAGTACTATACAGAATGCACAGATGCCCATGTTTCTATAGCCAGAGCTGAATCATAGACTCTTAGTGTCAATCCATTCATTCATCCCTCCAACAATCCATCCTTTCTCTCTCTCTCTCTCTCTCTCTCTCTCTTTCTTTCTTTCTTTCTTTATTATAACTTTTTTTGCAGTGCCTGGGGGTTGAACCCAGGACCTTGCATATACTTTGCAAGTGCTCTAACACTGAGCTATACCCCCAGCCCAGTTTTTAATTTTTTATCTCAAGACAGGGCCTAAGTTATAGAGACTGCCTCTGGCCTCAAACTTGCGATCACAGTGGGATGGCAGGCGTCCACCACTGCACCTGGCTCATCCATCCATTTAGGAACAGATGTCCATCATGCACCATGTACTCAGTAGTATTGTGTACTCAGTATCTGTCCTGTGCCAAAAGTCTTATAGAAAACCGATCCCTTTGTGTGTACAGTCTTGCAGTGATTTAGAGTCTGGTTTCACACTCCAATAGAATCTCTTCTACCTGATCCTAAGAACTAGACCAATGGCTTATGCTTCACCTAATTGTAGCAAGGAAGAATGCACTTTGAAGCAGACCATCCTATTTTAAAATGGCCATGTTGTTGTTGTTGTTAGGTACTGTCGAGTAGGTATCCAACTCATAACGACCCTATGTACAGCAGGTGAAACACTATTGTCAGTGCTTCTCTGCTGTTCATAGGGTTTTCAGTGGCAGATTATTTTTTGGGAGTGGGTTTCCAGGTCCATCTCCCAAGCCTATCACACCTGGTGTTCCCAGGTGGTCTCCCATCCAAGTACTAACCAGGCCCGACCCTGCTTAGCTTCCGAGATCTGATGGGATCAGATGCCACAGGGCTATGGCTGCAGGCTTAAAATGGCCTTATCTGTTATAAAATTCTGCTTCTGTTTCCCACTTTGTAAACTGAGGTTCAGAACATTTTCATGACTCAACCAAGGGCACACAGCAAGAGCTCTACCAAGCCAGCTATGAAACTTGGCTTTCCTCCTGCTCAATCAAGGACGTTTTCCTTGCTATGAAGCTACAGAGGATACATTTTTTTCCTGTTTTATTTGACTACCATTCAGATATTTGAAATGCCTCCTCATTATTCTCCCTTCCAACCCAAACATCCCCTCATGTGATTAGGTTTCCAGACCCTTTCCTATTTTCCCCAACCTGGCAAGCGTTGTATGGTCAATGCCAGAAAGGAATCCAATACTCCAGATGTGGTCTGGCTGCACAGAGTACCCTGAACAGATTATCTCCCTCTTCTGTGCACAAGTATTTGTTAATGCCACCTCTGTTTGCATCGTTGCTTTTTGGTAGCCACAAAATGGTCTCCTATTGAAAATAAACAGACATTCTCCAAACACTGTGCTATCCCCTGTGTAGCTCAAGTCTCATTTAACTTAAGAGCAGATTTTACATTGTTTCTATCACATTTGATCCCATACTGTTTGAGTCATATTTCCTCAGCCTCTAACTCCAGTAAGACTATATCTAAATTATTTTAACTGTACTTAAATACTATATTTAAGACTGTATTTAAATTACTGAGGAAAGCTGAAGTAGTACATTCTACCATTAGACATCTTTTTCAATGAGTAATAAGCTCATTTATGCTAAACATAGAGTTGCATGTCATTATTTTTCAAAAGATTAGATTTGAAGGAAAATATGAAATATACTTCAAAAGTAGACTTATTTTCATAGGGCTTTGAAGAGAATAGGACAGCAATTTTAATTACATAGTTTAAAAAACAGAGAGACAAGAAGCAAGCAGAAGCAGTCACTGGGTTATAAACAGGCAAACACACACGTAGATAATTACTTTAAGTGATAAAGTGAGTGAGTGCATGTGTGTCAGGAGAAAGGAATCATGGGAAAGTTGTTCCAAATGCATATCTACTGGCTTTAGGGGAATAGTTTGGGAAAGCCACACTTTTGGTGGAATCTAGAAGTAGAAAGCCCCAAATAGATTTAGAATCATGTCCTATGAACAGTAGCTTACTCCTGGCATGTAGAGATACATCTTTGATGTGAGGAAATTATTAAGGAAAATAATTAATAGCTATATGTTGACAAGGAACTGACACACTACTGGAACAACACTGTGGGATTTCTATGAAGAAATGGAGATTTACAAGCCTGTTATAGTAACAGTAAATTTTAGTTTTGTTGAATAGATAACTAAGTGGTGATTTATTCTGAATCTTGATTTTGTTTCAGTGTTCTGTTATTTTAAGTAGAAATGGGAAATTAGATTGTGCTGTTAATATTGTCTTATATTTTGGTAGAAAATGCAATAGAATTTATTAGATGGTATTATAACTGCTTCTTAGCTTTCTGTATTTGAAGAAATCAAGTCTATGTGTCTATGAAGAGTCAATCATTTTTCACCTAGTAGGAGTTATCCCATGAGGAAGTATGGAAATTACCCAGTGCATCCAAGCTTGCTGTACAACCCCAACAGTTTTTCCCTGATATTCTTTTCTCATTCCTTTGCTTTTCTTGGTGTGAGGCAGTGTGGAGCCACTGAGCCTGCATTCTGTAAGACTTCCTGAAACCAAGCTCCACTACTGATCATCAAGGGTCCTTTGACAAGTCACATAAACTCACTGACATTCAGATTTCCCATTCATGAAAGTAAGAACAACAACAAATACACACCTCACATAGTTGCCCCAAATTAAAAGAAACAATGCACATATAATGCTTATAAACCCGCAGCCCATACTGTCCTACTTCAGAGCAGTTACACTGGCAAAGAAATACAAATCAGTGGCCAAAGGTCATTGAAAGAAACACAGTTCAGTGGACAAACACCTCAAATACTTTAATACTTCAAAAAACGATGGAAAGGATTCAAATACCTAAGATATCATACCATTTATTTGAATTCCTTTTCTGCTTTTTCCTACCTCTCTCATATTTCCAACTTCCCCTAAGTGTCTCATTTAACTTCACTTAAAATTCCCCACACCTAGCGTTCAGCTGATTTTCTCCTCTGCTCCTTCTCTCCCAATCCCAACTCTTTCTGTACTTTACTATATAGGTAGATTCTGCCTCTTCCCCAGGGACAAAGGATTCTTATTCTGCAGGGACGTGAGGAGTGTGTGCTTGGATTGGGCTCTGGACCAACTGACATTCATAGGACCCTCCTCTTCAGTGGGCTGGAGAAATACTCTGAACACCCCCATGTTAACAGTTTCCAAGGAAAAATAAAAACATTTTTTTTTTAGTAGCATTCATGTTTCTTGGCAGGGGAGCCGAGCCTTTGCTACAGGTATGAGGGAGATGGGATTTGTGAGACTTTTGAGAAGGAAACCAGCATTGTAGACTGCGGCCTCCATACTCCTGAAGGATACTTGGACCAGTGGGTGACCCAGGCTTACTCCTCTCATGAGGACAAGAAGAAGTGCCCTGTGTCCTTGCTAACAGGAGAACCTCATTCCATGGTAAGTTCAGCCAGAGGAATGGAGTCTAGGCTGAGCAAGATTGTGAAGTGACTCCTCCGGATGCTTAAGAGGAGCTTGAATTATACTCCAGACTTTGACATTCCATTTTGTCCTCACTGACCTCAGAACAAAGTAACGTTAACTGGAAAGTTTTCAGATTGGCAATGAAACCCAACTCTCACATTCACTCTTCCTGAACCTCACTAGTTTTCATCTAGGAACTTTTGACCATGCAGTGAAAGGCTCCAAGGCATACACAATCATCTCAAAATTCAACTTGCGTGTATACATACCAGTAATTACACCTGTGCTCTATGTTTTGGAGAATTTATCATTTAAGAATATAGAAGTCCTGGGTTCCACTACTGGATCCACCAGTATTACTATTATTATGTTATCTTTTTTCCAGTACTGGGGGTTGAACCCAGAGCTTTGTGCCTGGAAAGCAACTGCTCTACCACTGAGCTGCACCTTCAGCCCCTTTTAAATATTTACTTATTTATTTATTTATTTATTTATTTTTGAGACAGGGTCTCATTAAGTTGCACAGGCTGCCTCTGGCCTCAAACTTGCCATTCTCCTGCCTCAGGATTATAGATGTGCACTACAGTGCCTAGCTTATTATGTGATCTTGGGTAAGTCACTTTACCTCTCTGGGCCACAATCTCATATGTAAGTGAGTATGTTAATATCTTTTGCATTTGATGGAATCATTTATTAAATGGATCAAATGAGAGTTATATTCTATATTAAATATTGCTAGATGTGGTGGTACATTCCTGTAATCCCAGCTACTTGGCAGACTGAGGCAGGAGGATCAGAAGTTCAAGGCCATCCTGGGTAACAGTGAGTTTAAGGCCTGCTTGGGCAACTTGGCAAAACTATTCACACATACACACACACACACACACACACACACACACACACACACACACCCCACACACACACAAACACACATACATATATTTTATATATATATATATGATTTGCTTTAAATAATAATTAGTATTATTGTAGAAATGCAGAATTAGTACTAAAAGCAAATCCTTTAGGTATACAACTTCCCCTGACTGTCCATCGTTAAATATATGGGAGAGCTTCTGAGGTCTCTAAGATGCTATACTAATGATATTTATGAATTTTAGTTGAATGCTAAAAGAAGATCAAGGACTATTCATTCTTGAGAACCAGTCCTGATATTTTCATTGCCAAATAAACTCTCCCAAATAGACTCATCCTAACAAATGGGTAATACAGTCCTTCCACAGAAGTGAGAGTTAGCCCTCCTGATATTTCAGGCCAGGATGGAATTATTGCATTTTAGAACTAAGGAGACATTTCTGAAGTCCCACCTAAGGTTTGATGCTCCAGTTCAAGGATCTTGTCAATGACCTCGGTGTCTTTGCAGCTCTTCCATCCTTGGCTTGAAGTTTTCTTTCTTCTGCTCTTAATATGGCTGTTGCTCTCCTAGGCATAAAATCAACATGTCAAGAAAGAAGAAGGTAGCAGGCCTAAGGGAGATAGATGCACATCAGCTAAGACTTTGCCTTTTGATTGGGAAAATGGCACCATTTCTGGGAGTTGAACACTGTATACTTCCAGCCACATCTTATCCATCAGATATAAATCACTTCCTCACCCTTATTTGTAAGGAATCATGAGGAGATGAGCATTTCTGTAACTGGATAATCTTGAACAAAGTTGGAGTTTGGTAATAAGAGAGTGAAGGGAAGTAGATATGATTAAATGACTAGCCTTTTCTGCCTTGCTCTTTCAGCCAAATTCTGGCAACTGTCTCTTTGGAGTTCTGGCAGCCAGTGACAGGAAGCCAGGAAAGTTGGAAGATTCTGAGTTAGTGACAGCTCTCTGAAGTGGCTTTTAGTCTAGCCTGTGTCTTGCCTAAGTGTGTGGAGAAATTTCCTGGAATCTTGCTTCCCTGGATCCTTTACCCAGTCAAGTGTTCCATGGCTCCCTGACTCAGTAGCCTCCTTTTTTGAGGCTAGTTGATACTGCCTAGTAAAACTAACCATCATCCTGGAAAGACCTGCCTGGCTAACTCTTGGAGCATCTACCTGAAATGTGCCAGGACTATTTTTCAGGCTGATGATGGAATGAGAGTTGTTATATGAGTTTTTCTACCATAGCAAGTAACATCTTGAGCATAACAGAGAGCACTGAGAAATTCTTCTGGATTAAAGAAGGTTTTTCTGCTAATAATGTGATCATTAGGTGCTCCGAGAGAAAAACTTTGGTTCTGAACTGAAGAGTTTCATTGTCTTTATTTATCTCTCACACTCCACACTTAAGTTTTGGATAAAATTGCATTTCAGATTTGCACATCATACCACCCAGATTTACCCAAGCACCATCCCCAGATTGGCTGGTTTCCCTGTGCCACCAGTGGAAGAAGACCTCAGGATGAAGGAAGTGAGCAGCCAGAAGGTAGCCTGGAGAAGAATGATGTGGTTTGGCTAGAAGTAAGTGGCTCGAATATTTTTTGTGAAGGCTGTAGATAGGGGCATAGGTGTGCACACTTGTGTGGATGTGGGTATGTAGAATTGTGCATTTGAATGACTTATCAGGAGATCTCCTTTTGTTTTCTCAGAGCTTTTATATCTGAAATTTATTTTTACCTCTCTGAAATTTGAACTGCTATATGAGTAATCACTTTATCAAAGTAACATACACACAGAAAAGTGCAAAAACCAGTAATGCACAGCTTAATGAATTTTTGTAAAGTGAACATCCTCTAACTACCACATAGATCAAGAAATATGACCTCAACATCACCTCAACAAAGGATCTTTTATGCCCCTTGTCTGTTATTATAACTCAGGGATATCTACTATTTTTATTTCTAACACCATAGATTAATTACACCTATTTTTAAGCAGTATTTGAAAAACTTTACGTTTTCCTTGTGTCTGATCCTCTCTCATTCAACATTATATTTGTGGGATTGAGTCCTATTGCTTCTCTTAGCCATAGAGTTCATCTTCACTGAAATGTGGCATTCCAGGTATGAGCATGTAGTATATAACCATTCTAATGTTGATATTCTTAGTTATTTATATTGATAGATTTTATATTTGGATTACTTCCAATTTTTCCAATACTTGTTATTACAATTTTTTCTGTAATGAACTTTTCTGTACATTTCTTTTGGTGAACATGTACAAACTGATGGGTATATTTGGAACTGATAGATAATTGGTGGGAAAATTTTGGTAGAATGTCTCAAATAATTTTCCCCTGAGGTTGTACTAATTTAGACTCCCACCAGGGGTTTATGAATGTTTCAGTTGCTTCACATCTTCATCAACACTGGATGTTTTAAGAATTAATTTTAACTCTCCTGTTGAGTTGGCAAAGGTATCCCTCTGTGGTTTCAATTTGCATTGCAAAGGTTGATGAGATGAGGAGACTTTTATATGTATGTTGGCCATTTGTACATTCTTTTTATTCTTTCTTTTTGAAGGGCATAGTCAAGTCTCTTGCTCAGTTTTCTACTTGGTTGTGTGTCATTTTCTTCTTAATTTACATAATATCTTTATAAGTTTCCGAATATAAATACTTTTCCAGGTATATGCTCTTTAGTATCTGCCAACACTGTGTGGCTGTTTCTTGTTTTTCATTATCCCTTTAAATGAACTAACCTTCTAAATTTTACTAATGTCCAATCTATCCTTTTCCTTGATGGTTAGTGCATTTTGTGCACTGTAATAACTCTTTGCCTATCATAAAGATCTTCTATTTTGTATCAACATCTAGAAATGTATTGTTTTACCTTTTGTATTGAAGCCTACAGCTCATCTGGAAGTTTTGTGCATTGTGTGAGGTAGGAATGAAAATCTTTTCCCTTATAGATATTCAATAGATCTAGAACCACCCTAGTCAAACTCAAAGTTTCTTTTCCCCACTGTACTGCATGATCACCTTTGCTATATATCAACCCACAATGAAGATTTGGAGACCAGTTTATTGATTCTGTGTTTTTTATTGTGTCTTTATTTTGTTCTACTAGTTTGTATATTTTTGTACCAATAGTATGCCTCTAATTACTGTGCATTTTTAATAAGTCTTGAAATCTTATAATGTAAGTCCCAAATATTTGTCCATTTTATTTCAGATTGTATTGACTATTCTTGAACCTTTGAATTTTAATAATTATGAAATTAGCTTATCAATTTTCACATGGGAAAAATTAATGCAGTTTGGATTGGGATTTTTAAAACTGTAAGTCTGTTTGGGAAGAGTTTTCTTTTTAATACACTGTGTCTGCTGATACATTTTTTCACTTACTTAAGTCTTTCATTTCTCTCAACATTTTATTATTTTCTGAGAAAGAAGAATTGATTTTATCAAATGATTTCCCTGCATCTATTGAAGTGATCACATTATTTTCCCTTTTTTTATCCATATCTTGACTTATTTTGATAAACTTTTAGATGTTAAACTGTCAGGAGGAGTGCAGCAGAGTGATACAGCTCAGGCTTGCCACCTAGCCTGAGGAGTTTTCCTAGTTGAATTCTATTCAGGTTAAGCTGGGTCCTGGGCTTCATGGCAGAAAGGAATTTCAAAATTAGTCAGAGAGTGTAAGCCGGGCACGGTGGTGCATGCCTGTAATCCCAGTGCCTTGGGAGGTGGAGGCAGGAGGATTGCAAGGTCAAGACCAGAGGCAGTCTGAGTAATTTAGCGAGACCCTGTCTCAAAAAGTAAAAAAATGGCCTGGGGGTGCAGCTCAGTGGTCCAGCACTTGGAGAGCATGCAAGTGCGAGGCCCTGGGTTCAACCTCCAATACTGAAAAAACAAAACAAAACAAAACAAAATTAGTCAGAGAGTGAAACAAAGCTACAGAGCTTAAGTACTAGCTTTAAAGTAAGTACAATGACTCAGGTAGAGAGATACATATTCAAAATATGGATGTGGGCTTCTCAAGAAAGAAAAGAAAGAAAGAAGTCCACTCATGAAAAAATTAGCCACTGAAAACCCTATGAATAGCAGAGAAGCACTGTCCAATATAGTGCTGGAAAATAAGACCCTGTCCCCTCAGGTTGGAAGGCATTCAAGAAATGACTGGGGAAGCATTGCCATCTCAAAGTAGAGTCAACCTTAATGATGGGAATGGAGTAAGGCCTCTAGGACCTCCATTTGCTGATGTGGTATAACTCAAAATGTGAAGAAATGTAGTGATTTCAACAATGGCTCAACATAAAAGGATCACGGGCATGTATGGCACAGTGATGAGTAGTGGTCCATTCTGCTGTCCTGTTGCTATGAATTGGATCCAACAAAGATGCATAACGTTGAGCTTGGTGAGTCCCCTGAGGGCTGCTTTGCTTGTTGCTTACTTTCATTAAAATGTTTGCAAGAGGCCATGGCAGTTTCCGTACAGTTGAGGTCGCATTTGTATCCCTCATTGACAGGTATAGGGCCTAGGTAGCCTATCTGTCAATCCCATACTGAATAGTCTGGTTTACATATTTACCCTACCATAGCAACTATTTGTTGAGGCTGTAATTGAGAACCAGCCTCGCATGTTTGGACAGCATGCAGAAAATCAATAGCAAATTTTTAGCCTGTGATGGTTTCCCTGTGGCTAGACTCTGCATAAGCCCAGTGAATAGCCTTTGGTGGTATCTCAGGGCAGATGGCCCATATTTTGGTAAGGGTGTCTGTTTTTTAATTCCTTGGAGGACTCAGTGGGCTATGGGCTCCTACATGGAAAACTGCCAGGGTCTCCGACTCCTGTTGAATTCTGCCATATATGTCCCTCCACATCTATTGTCCCCACAGTGGTTGACCCCCCAGAACTCACCAATCTTCTCTTTTACACTGGATCATTTGCAAAATCGAACCTCTGCATATAGCCCAACTGTCAGTACAGCTTGTGATAGGCCACCTCTCATGAGTCACCATGAGTAACTATACTCATTGGCTACTTTTTCTCTCTCTCCTTTTCAACCTCATGGTTTAGATATCATATACATCTTACCCAACCATAAGACTCTCAAGAATTTCATACTGTCCTTTCCCCCTGTTCTTTGTTTAGATTAATTTCCATCTTCTCTTCTTTAGGTGTATTTGCACATTCTCCAGGTACCTCTCTGGATTTGTAAGACACTCAGAGGTCAGCACTATATTATCTATGTAATGAAACTTTTTTGGAGAGTGGGCAATATAACAAAGCAAGGTCGGGGTCTCCACCCCATGGTAAATGGTTGCACTTTGTGTGACCTTGGAGAAATATTCTGAAGGCTGTCTGCTGTCCTTTCCACATAAATGCAAACTGGTCTTGGGATCCAGTGACTTAGGGGACACTGAACAAAAAGCATTAGGAAGGTCCAATGAGCATTAAAAAATCCTATTACTGGTAGACTCATAAAATGATTATTTAAAAGACTAAAACAAATGAGTATTTACATAAGCCTTTATTCAATTAATTAGGACTTGGTTTTCTTTTTAAGCAGTTAATAGCATGGTGAACGTATTAGAAAATATGCATAATTATTTTTGACAAAGCCTGAAAGCCTTACGACAACTTTTATATTTTGGAATTAGAAGTTATATATTTTACCAATACTTCCCAAGTTATTCCTTTTTACCTTTTAGCCTCCAAAAGATTTTTCAGTGTACAAACATCTGAAAACTGCCAAAAAAAAGAACAAAAATTTTAAAATGATATTCCTATCATTTTTTTCAGAGAACTCAATACATTACTACATTAGACACATTACTATATTACATACATCCTAGAAATAATTTTTATAATGTTATCAAAATGGATAGAGAACTTAAATTTGACATTGTCCTAATAATCTCACAGGCATTTATAATTATGTCTACATGTATAGTAACCCAAATCAAAACACTTGACTTCATAACATTATTTATAATGAATCTGTAATAATATCTACTAGCAGTCAATTGATGTTGGAAGTGAAGTTAGTAGATTAATTTGAGTGGCGGTCCCACCATATTCACGATAAAATACCCCAACATGAAAACATCTATAAAGTATAATATGCACTTTAAAAACTTTTACATAGAGTAAATCCCAAAAACTACAAAAAACTGTCTCTAAGCCTAGTCTCTTAAAATTTACCCCTTTACCTTTGAAAATTACATATAAAATTTTGTAGTCTAAGGATCTGAGCAATTAGTAAAATTATATTTACAGAGATTATATTTACAGAGATTATATATTACAGAGATTATATTTATATTATATTTACAGAGATTATATTTATAGAGATTATAAAATTATATTTACAGAGAAAATGTAGTGTTGCAGAGTAATATAAAGGTCAACCAAATCTCAAGTGGGTTGACACTTATTTGTAACCTTACCATGAAGAGAAAATTTTGTTATGTAAATTTAACATAAAAATCTTTGACATATATAACTATAATTTGACCTTTATATGTATAAGGGCTTTGATAAAATTCCACACTTAACAAAATGGAGAAAAGGGTGATTAAAAATGACTTCTGCAATCAGCTATGATAAATAAAGCCATGTGCAAGAAGAATCTCTAAGGCCATTGGAAGGACATTGTGCTAATGGACCCCACATTCTAATACAAGATCAATAGCTGCCTGAGTATAAACAGAGTCAGATCATTATAAGACATCTGTTTATTGGCCTATTCTTTTGAAAAATGCCAAATAAATCCATTAACCTCTTTTACAAAACAAAGACTTCATATGCCCTAAATCACAAGCACCCAGGACTAATGCCACACTGGGTATGCCCCAGTTTAAACAAGACAAGAGGGAACACAAGTAAACTGTTGTTGTTAAGTGCCGTGGAGTCGGTACCGACTCATAGAGACTCTGAATACAAAAGGCGAAACAATATTGTCAGTGCTTCTCTACTGTTCATAGGGCTTTCAATAGCGGATTGATTTTTGGGAGTGGGTTGCCGGTTCTGTTTCCCAAGCCTACAGCATCTGGTGTTCCTAGGCAGTGTCCCATCCAAGTACTAACCAGGCTGGATTTTGCTTAGCTTCCGAGATCTGATGGGATCAGATGCCATAGGGCTACGGCTGCAGGCTAAAATGATGTAGATGTTATCAAATAAAAGAGCAACATTTGATCATTATTTAAGTAGTCAAACAAAGAGAAAGAGAAAAAAATAAATTTATTTAATTAGTACCTCTCATTTAATTCATGTTGAACGAAGTTCCTGGATTTAAAAATGACTCATGTTTTTTTCTCTTTAAGCAGTCTTTAAAAGCCTTTTTAAAAAAAAAAAAAAAAAAAAAAACCACTTTTTTATGGTTCTCTTTTCAATTGTGACCCAGTATATCTGGTAGGCAATGGAGCTTCTCAAGGAAGTATCCATCTTATCACTTTTGAGAAGCCCCCCAAATCAAAGAACTCTGTTTAAGGTCAGGGAGCACCCAGAACCCAAAAGTTTCCTTGAAATATTAATATTTGCTGTTTAACCTGAAAATAGTTTTGGATTTTTGGTTGGCTTTTTGTTTTTGATTTATAGCCAGATTCTTCTGTAGTCAAAAGTATATTCTGTATTTCCATCCTTTGATGTTTGTTGAGCCTTGAATTATGGATCAACATATGATCAATGACCTGCAGCCATATCCCTGTGGCATCCGATCCCATCAGATCTCAGAAGCTAAGCAGGGTTGGGCCTGGTTAGTACCTGGATGGAGACCGCCTGGGAACACCAAAAGCTGTAGGCTTGGGAGAAGGACCTGGAAAACCCTTCCCAAAAATCAATTTGCCATTGAAAACTCCATGCACAGCAGAGAAGCACTGACAATAGTGTTTCCCCTGTGGTACAGAGGGTCGCATTAAGTTGGATACTGACTCGACGGCACCTAACAACAACAACAATATGATCAATGACTACAGCCGTAGCACTGTGGCATCTGATCCTGTCAGATCTCAGAAGCTAAGCAGGGTTGGGCCTGGTTTATACTTGGATGGAGACCGCCTGGGAACACCAGGTGCTGTAGGCTTGGGAGAAGGACCTGGCAACCCACTCCCAAAATCAATCCGCCATTGAAAACCCTATGAATAGCAGAGAAACACTGACAATGGTGTTTCATCTGTTTTACATAACATCGCTATGAGTCAAACACCAACTCGACAGCACCTGACAACAATAACAACAACATATGGTCAATATTGGTAAATACCACACATACTTGTAAAACAAGTATATAGTCTGCATTTGTTTAATATCACAGCATTCTATATATTTGATAGGTCAATTTTGTTCCTTACATTCTTGAAATTTCCTACATCATCTGTATTTTGTATATGCGCACACACACACACACACACACACCAGTGGTACCAAAATACATACATACTTTGAGGTGTTATCTGTGTATTATTTTTCAAAGTTGAATTGAATTATGACAATAACCATTTGAGCACCTCCTATAATTGTAGGCGTCAAACGTGATTTGTATTTATTATTTGTTATTGATATATAGAGAGTATTGCAATTTTAATACTTAAAATGTGTAGACATTTTGGCCCCCTCTGTGTGTGTATACACATATACATACACACACACACACACACACACACACACACACACACACACTCCTCAGTACTTTGTATATACTCTTTCCGTTAGTTCTTGAGAGATATGTGTTAAAATCTTCCACTATGATCATGGACATATCAGTATCTCCTTTAGTTATGTCGTCTTTTGATTTGTATGTTTTGAGGCTATGTTAATAAATATACAGACAGTCCTCACTTTGAATGGTAGTGTGGCACCACAGAGTGACTGTGTGCAAGCTGAACCTATGGAAAGCAAAGAATAATCACTGGGAAACATTATATTTATTTCATGACCTCTACATATTTTTTGCAACATTAAATGCTCTTATTTTTGGTTATACATAGTGTAGAGAAAAATACAGTAAAACTTTATTTCTTTAGTTCACTATAACTTGAAACATTGGAAATAGAATTAGTGTTACATTTCTTTGCTAAAAGTACCAAGAGAAGTTTGAACATTGCTTGTCTTTCTCACATCATTTGACTTATATTATAAATGAAACAGCTTTTTTCATGACTTAGTGAATTGTCATATTCCTTACTAAGTTTAGATCACCTTCCAACATTTTATCCTTCACACTGTCAGTGTTATGAAATATCTTGGAGAGTTTATTTAACATAATTTGTTTTTGCGTGCAACCATACCATAGTGGTATCTGATCTCATCAGATCTCTGAAGCTAAGCAGGATCAGGCCTGGTTAATACTTGGATGGAAAACTTTCTGGGAACACCAGGTGCTGTAGGCTTGAGAGAAGGACCTGGCAGCCCACTCTCAAAAAAACAATCAGTCATTGAAAACCCTATGAATAGCAAAGAAGGACTGACAACAGTGTTTCACCTGTTGCACATAGGATCACTATGAGTTGGACACTGACTCAATGGCACCTAACAACAACAACAACAACAACAACAACATAGGTCCAGTGCTCAGAAAGGTGCCCTGATTCCATTCTCCTATACCTCTCCAGTTAAAACCCTCCTTTCTGGTCCACATGTCATTTTCCCAATACCAATACTCTAAAGACAGTCTTAACCCCACAAATGATATCATTGTTATTGTTGTTGTTAGATGCCGTCGAGTCGAGTCCGACTCATAGCGACCCTATGTACAGCAGATCGAAACAGTTGCCGATTCTGTGCCAGGTAAACCATCTTATTTATGTTTAAGCCCATTGTTGCAGACACTGTGTTAATCCATCTGGTGGAGGGTTTTCCTCTTTTCCGTTGACCTGCCACTCTTCCAAACATGATGTCCTTCTCCAGGGATTGTTCTCTCCTGACTACATGTCCAAAATATGTAAGACGCAGTTTGGCCATTTTTGCTTCCAAGGAGCACTCTGGTTG